>JAVTVJ010000292.1:884311-974349 GCA_034509425.1 Eopsaltria australis
GGCTGCCCCTGGATCCCCGGCAGTGCCCAAGGCCATGTTGGACATTGGGGCTCGGAGCACCCTGGGACAGTGGAAGCCAGTCCCTGGCTGTGGCAGGGGGTGGGATGGGATGAGCTTTAAGGTCCCTTCCAGCCCACACCATTCAGTGAATCCATGTGACAGTGATTGTGGCTGGAGAATTCTGAAGAACTGAGGACCAGGAAAGCAGAGCTGATGTCAAAGGCAATCCACCAAGGAGGGGGTTTGCCTGAACGAGGGAACAGCTCCGTGCTCAATGCTCAATTCTCAGTGCTCAGTGCCTTTTTCATCAAATATTACCTCAGGAGAGGTGGCAACACCTTCCCCTCGTGTGGGCTCTGCAGGGAGGGAGGACAAGCCACACGTGGGACACTCAGCACTGCCCAGGGGAGCTGCCAGAGGAGCCCCCCAGAAGCTGCTGGTGACTGTCCTTCACAGAAATTCCAGTCACTGAGACACAGACACTTCCCTGGCCTCCACCTCATTTTGAAAGAGGCTTTGTGAATCAGCCAAGATGGACAGTCCTGACCTTCTGTGACTTTGCTGGAACATCGTTGTTGTGTTTGCTGCTTTCCTGCCTCAGAAAATCCCGCACTTTGCATTCTCTTTGTGCTCAAGTGCACCAGCCATGAACCACACCCACGGGAAGTGAAGGAAACCAGTGGAAGGTTTTTTCAGAAGCGTGTTCACTCCCAGTCAGGTGGGAAGTGAGGATGGGATGGAAGTGCCGTGGCCAGGACAGCAACACTCCAACTGTGAGACGGGGCCATCGCTCCCTCGGGATCCTCCAAGGGGAGTGAAGTCACGTCCTAAGCTCAGTTTCAAGGATTGAGCAAAGCACGTTTGCAGAAAGGCTCCTGGAGGCTGGAGTGCTGCTGCCTGCCTTGCATCTGTCCCAGGATCATGAGGGTCCATCCAATCTGGGAAGGCCAAACCCTGCAAGGGGCTCCACAGGACCTGGGTAATCCCAGGGATTTATGTTCCAGGTGCCATTTGATGAACACCTACTCCCAGTCCTGGCTCTGCAGGCAAACTGGACAACCCAGAACCAAGCTGCTCCTGCACTTTCATTCCCAATCATGCTGAACCATACCCATGGCACGAGGCTCAGAGAAGTCCCGGTGGATTTGGCCCCACGGAGTCAATGCCCAGTGTCCTCAGCTCCCGCTGCCTTCCTGCCCGCTGGTATCAGCCTAACAAATTAAAGCCTATCTTAAAGCTATACTTAGAACCCAATCTTCCCAGAAAGGTAAAAATAAACAAGATTTCATTTCTTTCACAGAACCAGAGATAGCCACAAGAGACTCGGTTTGTTCCGGCTCTAAATTTGGACCATGGAGGCCAATAGAGCACACATCCCATTTCCGACTAAAGCAGCATTATTAATATTTTCTCACTTGCTTGGACACAGCTATTAATATCTCATGGAGAATTCCCCTGCAACGAGCTGCAGAAGCAGTGAAATTTTTATGGTACTACTCCTAGGAAAGCTCATCCCCTCTGTGTCTGAAGGCCCAAAGGAGCAGCGTTTACACACTGAACCCAGACAATTTATTGTCGCTCTCACAGCACCACCGAGGTGAGCACAGATATAAATTGTCCTGCAGTGGGAATTCGCTGCAGCAGGGACTGGCTGGAGACACCATGTGAAGATGGAATGGTGCAGATTCACTGGGAGGTTTATGGGATTCCTCGGGAAGGGAAGCAGGGCAGTGCAGCCACAGTCAGCCCCGTGTCTGGAGGACTCCTGTCCCCATGGAAGGTCAGACCATTTTGGGGTCCCTGCTGAGGGAAGGTTCCCTCTCCACCATCACCACTGCACACAGCAGGTTTCACTCCATGGCTGGCTCACCAAACCCCACCAGAAGGAGCCTGCCACCCCACAGCCTCCAGGGGGAGAGAATTCAGCACCACAGTTCTCTGTGCAGCATTGAGCCGAAGCTGCACTGATGGCACAAAGGAGAATTAACCTCTCTTCGTGCCCCACCCTACTGCACTCATAAATATTTGTGGATTCCCCTCTCCCTGCCCACCTGCAGCTGAATCCCAGGGGTCTCCAAGGTGCTGGTATTGATTGCACAGTTCCCAGAATACATTATGCATGAGCTGCCATGCCCAGGGCCCGGCAATTCCGCATTGTTTGATCTCCTGAAATCTCCTGCTTGTATGAATATGGAAAAGTTCCTCTTTGTTTGCTGCCCATTGATCCAGACATTGACCCTTCTCCTGTGTGCATTTATCTCTGATGATTTAATAATGAAAAAGACCAATAAAGCGAGGGAAGGAAGCCCCTTCAGGGGGACCTATTGCCATGGAAACGTGCCATATGTTGCTGTTGTAGAGAAGGGATGGATCAATAAGGGCTGCAGCCTCCAAGCCATCAGGAACATGTTGTGGAATGTGAAGGATTAGAGCCTAAAGACGTGCCTAAGTTGTGACATGATGAAGTTCAGGCCCTGGCCCATGTCCACCATCCAGCATGAGTCAAACCCCAGTGCAGGCAGGCAGGCAGGGAGGATCTGCACCAGGGAGCTCTGAGCTGGCTCAAAGAGTGGCAGGACTGGGGGAGGGCTTGGTTTGTACACAGGGACAGGAAGGAAAACAATGGTCTTTAGGTGCTGTAGATAAATATCATACATATCATTGAATCACAGAGTGGTTTGAGTTAAAGGGTCCTTAAAGCCCATCCAGTGCCACCCCTGCCATGGGCAGGGACATCTTCCACTGTCCCAGGGTCCTTCAAGCTGGCCTTGGGCACTGCCAGGGATCCAGGGGCAGCCACAGCTGCTCTGGGCACCCTGTGCCAGGGTCTCCCCACCCACAGAGCCAGGAATTCCTTCCCAGTATCCCATCCATCCCTGCCCTCTGGCACTGGGAAGCCATTCCCTGTGTCCTGTCCCTCCAGGCCTTTGTCCAAAATCTCTCTCCATCTCTCTTGTCACCCCCTTCAGGCACTGCCACAATGAGGTCATCCCAAAGCTTCTCCTCTCCAGGCTGAACACCCCCAGCTCTCCCAGCCTGGCTCCAGAGCAGAGGGGCTCCATCCTTGGAGCATCTCCGTGGCCTCCTCTGGACTCTCTCTAGCAGCTCCACATCCTCCCTGTGCTGGGCCCCAGGGCTGGGGCAGCTCTGCAGGTGGGGTCTCACCTGAGTGGGGCAGAGGGGCAGAATCCCCCCTCCCTTGACCTGCTGGGCTCAGCCCAGGGCAGCGGTTCTGGGGATGTCTGTCAGTTCAGAGCTGCTCCAAGAGCGGCACAGGACACACGACACCGACACCAGGAACCTTCTCCACTCATCTCCTTGGGAAGTCACAGGGATGACAGGCTGGGTTCTAAACCGTTTTGTGTTGACGTGTCTGTCTTGACATAATACGGGTTTATGTGAGCTGAGGATGTCACTCCCGCCACTAGGAAGCCAAATTTACTAAAATTAAACACCAAAATAAGGCAGAGGAATGACATGAGTCACACAACTAGGTAAGAATCACAGTTTGGGGAGTGGGGGTGTGGAGGGGACACTGCAGTGCTTTCTGCAAGCTGCTGGTTTGCCTTGCACTGACATATTTATGCCCTCATACTCTGCAGTTGTCCCCAAGGAAGTGACAAACCCTGCTATGTCATCTACCAGCTGAGAATGAGACTTTCCACCACTCGAGATGCTAAAAATGTTCCTCCTGGGCACTGCTGTGGCCCAGCTCCTGTGGGATTCACAGCTCCAGTGCCTCCAAAGGAAAGTGGGGTCCCTTAGTGGCTTCCCAGTGCCAGAGGGCAGGGATAGATGGGATATTGGGAAGGAATTCCTGGCTGTGAGGGTGGGGAGGCCCTGGCACAGGCTGCCCAGAGAAGCTGTGGCTGCTCCTGGATCCCTGGCAGTGCCCAAGGCCAGGCTGGATGGGGCTTGGAGCACCCTGGGACAGTGGAGGGTGTCTCTGCCCATGGCAGGGGGTGGAAAGGGATGAGCTTTAAGGCCCCTTCCAAACCAAACCATTCTGGGATTCTGGGATTATTCCAACATCCAGGCTCTCCTCGAGACTCCAGAGCCCAGGTTTGGGATAGCTGCCATAACCTTTGAAGCAATGCAGCACCAGAACCACCACCCCACAGGTCACTGACCCAAGGACAACATCTCTGGGCCAGTCCCATCCAGCCACCCCACCAGGAGAGCTCCTGAGCATGGATCACACCTGAAGCTGCTCTTCAGCTGCGTCATTTACTCCACCTCTGCTCCCAGGCACACGTGCCCTCTCAGTTTCTCTCCAAGTTCCACAGCTCCCAGGATTTATGTCTGAGACAGGCAACAGCATCTGCCAGAGCTCAGCAGCGTGCACACATTCCTGCTGTGGGAGCCCTGGATATGCCAGATGGGGCAGGGAGAAAAGCCAGAGCTCTTTCCTGGGTAATGGCAGCACGGGAATGCTAAAAGCTGCCAGAAAGAGGTGACAGAAAGCAGTCTGGGGTTTTCCAATGGTCTGCTGGAATGATCATTTTCAAAGCTGCCTCCCTCCTAAAGGCTCCAAACTTCCTAAAGCACATGTTCAGCGAGGACAGGGAAAGCCAGAGTGACAGAAGGTGTTGGCTGCATGTGGCTGTCACCCCTGGCAAGGACAGCTCACCACAGCCCTGAGGGTTACTCAGCACAGGTGAAGAACTCCTGGAGGAGAGGGGTCACTCCCAGTCAATCCTTTCTTCCCCAGGTGTTGCTTTGGGGTTAAACACGCTCTGGCCAGCAGGGATGGCCAGATTTTCAGTGTGGATTTTCTGTACCCAGTGAACATGGCTCAAGCCTTGGAGGCAGAGCTGAAGGAGAAATGTTTGAGGAGCACGGATTGGGATGGATGGAGCACGTATCATGTTGTGTTTTGGATCTTCAGCTCCTCGTGATCCCTGTTAGTTTCTGAGAGTCCTCACTGGTTCACATCCTTGCTGCAGCCCTGGTGGGAAATGTCCGTGCTGGCAGCACTGCTCCAGACAAGGTTCAGCACCCAGTGCCAGCCAGAGCCCTTTCCATGGGGAAGGAATGGGGTGGAAGGAGTGAGGCACCTGAAAAGGTAACGAGGCACTGCCTGTGTGTGCTGCAGCTTCCAAAGCACAAAGTGCTTCTCCTGCCCAGCTCTCCTGCTGCTCACATCAGACTCTTGTTTGTAATGAGTTATTCAGGCTGCAATGGAGCACAATGAATCCTCAAAAAGACTAATGCTGCTGGGATCTTGGGGCTATTCAGGTAGCCCAGACCCCAGACAAGAGATGAATCACCTTCTAAAAATGCAGCAGTTAAGAAAAAAAAAAAAGGTCCAATTGCTTCTGATTATTTTCAGTCTCAGAAGAAACATACTGTACTGAGGCTGTGCTTACCTAAGGCATCCACGTGAATCCACTACCCCTCCCCCTGGAATGGCTGCTGAATTAATTACTGCCTGCACTGAAGCACCGAGGAGCTCCCCAGAGATTGGCTCCCTTTTGACCTCAAAACTTTCTAGGGCAGGTGGCTGAGTGTCCCCACCAGCATCTGCCAGCTGGGGAAACTGAGGCACGGAGGGGCAGCTGTTCCAGAGGGCCTCACTCCCCCAGCTGAACGGAGAGACCAGGAATTCTGACATCCAATCCAGTGTCTGAAGGGCACTCAGCTCTCAGCTGCAGATCCTCGTGCAAGGAGCCTCGGGGTTCCAAAGCCCCCTTCAGGTCCTGAGGAATTGTTACTGTCCCCCCAAATGCTCCTGCCCTGGGCTGACTGAAATGAGGAAAGCCAGCAGGAAGTGAGGGAAAAGGAGGAAGGCCTGGTGCACGCTCTGAGACAGGAGAATGAAAAACTCACACAGTGGACAGGTAAAATACATCCTCCCCAGAAAGGACAGTGTCACACACCCGCCCACAGAGGATGCTTTGAATCACCATCAGGCACACTATAAAGAATTCAGTGGCCACGTTCAGGACATTTAAAGCCTTTCCCCTCCTTTCAGACTGGTCTGAGGAAATTGGGCTTTTCACCTGCCTGTGTGGCATGGAATGTGCTACACACACTCCTGGAAAGGAGCATGTGCTGAGGCTCCAGGCACTCCCACTGAGCACCTCCCTATCCTTTGCCAAGACCTGGGATTGATGTGTCTGACCTGGGGTGCTGCTGCACCTCTCCTGCTCTTTCCAGGACTTGTGGCATGGTGGGGATTCCCAGGGCCTTCTCCTTTATCAAAAGTTGCAGGGTCTCAGTGACCCACAGACTCCTCTCCAGACATTGGTTCCCATCAAGAAACCTTCCAGAGCAAGCTGGAGCTGCAGCCTCTTCTCAGCATCCCAAATCCCCAGTAGGATATGGGGAGTTCTGCAAACTTGCTGTGACTCTGCTGCTCCTCCAACACACAGAGTGCCAGGGACAGCCAGACAAACTGTGATGGGCACCATGAAAAATGCTCAGATAAATCTTTTCCACCATGGGCTGGACTTGCCCTGATCTATTTAAGTCAATGGAACAAAGCCATTGAGCCCTGGGGGAGCAAGTGCCAGCCTTAAATCATTTCTTTGATTAATTGTTCTTGGGAAGGAAGAATTCATTAAGCATTCCGTTCAGCAATTAGAAATAAATATATTTTTAGAATGAAAAACCTGCCAGAAACAAGTTGTTTCAGAAATGCATTCAGCTTGATGCATTTTCCATCAATACAGAACGAGGAGGCTCTAGCCTGCCAGAGGGCCAGGCTGTGAAAGGGACACTGCAGGGACAGGCAGGACAGGGCTGTCACTGAGGAGCTCCTTGTGATGCCTGCAGCACTCAGGTTGAGTCTGTGTGAGCAACTCGAGAGGAAGCAAAGGAGTTTTTCTCTATATTCCTATTCCAGCCTTAAGCTGGGAATGGATCTCCCTGCTCTTTCACAGGAATATGACAAAGCTCTTCCTACACACAGCTGGGACAGAGCAGGTATGGGAGTCATGAAAACCCAATAAATAACAACCCCTCCACTCTATTTCCACTTTGGCATCAGGCTCAGACAAGCTGCAGGGGCAAGGTGAAATAACAACCTCTGGAAGGAGTTTGGGACATACAATTCCCAGTCTTTAGATGTGAGACACGCTGACCCAGGAAATGGTTACCACAGGGACAGCAGGACAGGAGCCAAGGCAGTGACAGCCAAACCCTTCCCTGCCCACTGAAGGTGCAGATGCCACTGAATGAGGTGTAAGGGTGTGCTTTCAATTTTAAATCCACTCTTCAAGGCAGGAACTCAGCACAGGCTCTGTTCATGTCTGAGCCCAGAGAGCCACGTGGAACTGTGAGATGGGCACTTTGCCCTCCCCACCAGTCTAGAAAAATCTACTGCTGGTCCTGAGTGTGGAAAAGGAAACCCTGAAAGAACCTAAACATGCTCTGGGATCTGAGAGTCACAGCCACAAAAGACTATTCCAGGCTTTTAAGTTTTATGCCTTAAAAGAAAAGACAAGTCTTATTCTTTGGTTGTGGTGCCTAGAGGCAAGTCTGTTCCCTGCCCTGCTCTGGGAATGGAGGATGGCAGCAGTGTCTCAATGAATTCCAGCTTTTCCAAGAAGAACACACTCTCAAAGGGCCCTCTTCCCTAAAACATGAAACATCCTTGTAGTTTTTCCTTCTGCACACACAGGACCCAATTTCAAGGCCACTGCAGTAGGCACTGGCTCAGCCTTTGATTTCAGCAGGGATGAGCTGGGCTATCACATCAATTGGCTGGGAACTCGGGCACTCCCATCATGGTTACATGATTTCTGTGGTTTTCTTCCTTTCAGTTAATCCAGTTCTGCTTAAGCTCGGAGTAAGGCAAGAGCCAGGGTTTTCGCTCTTGTTCTTTCACACCAGCAGAAATGTCAGTGCTGTGCCTCAGCCCAGCTGGCAGCCCTGGCACTGGGAGGCAGAGGAAGAGGAGGAGGAAGATGGGTCAGTGGGGAAAGCTCTCAACATTGACTCCAGCGGGGAACAGCAGAGGGTCTTTGGAGGCCAGGGAAAGCAGAGAGCAGATCAGCTCTGCTCTCAAGTGTATCCAAACCCATATTAGCTCATTAGATATTCAGACAGTAAATTAGGGATCTCCTTCAGGAAAGGCACCCTTGAATGAGAAATAGCTGTTCTGTGGGCAAAGAGCAGAAAATCCAGGGCTCTGAACCACTTCCACTGCAGCAAGAGAGCCCCAGGCTCCCTGAATCTTGCCTTGAAGAGCCACTGCACAAACACCAAGCTGGGAGTGGAATCTGAGATCGGTGGCAGCAGTGCAGCACCAGCAGGTCCCCCCCAGTGCCAGCACAAAGCCTGGATGTAATTTGGGGTTCCTGTACGGGACACCCGGCCTGAGGCGCCTCCAAGGGGGAAACTCTTTCCGTGGGCCATTCTCACCTGGGAATTTGGCTCCCTACATCTCCTAATGAACCTCAACTCACAGGAATGATGATCAACCCTCCTGCATCCATCCACAAGAACCCTGGTGTGTGGAGGGATGATCTCACCCGGCCCTGCAGCCAGGCTGAGCTGAGGGAAATGCAGCAGAGCCACTGCAGCTGCAGGGCAGGGGCTGAGCGCAGCTGGAGGATGTGAACTGCACTGCCCTTACTCTCAGTGTCACCTGCCTGCCTGCAAAGGCCACCAGCTGCTCTGCCAAAGCCACGGGTTTTTATGATCAGGGTACTTTATATTACTACAAAACTCCTTTATTTGAAGTATCTTCCTTTCCTTTTCCTGAGCCAGCCAGAGTCATACTTTGCCTACGAAAAGCGAGTTTTCCCAGAGCTTGTGCAGAATTCTCTGCTCTCCTCTTGTGAGGTAGGAAAGCCGTGCTCCACTCGGAACCATACAGCTAGAGGAAAGGCCAATCCTTTTCCTTTTCCCTCACTGGGCTGCAGATCTTAGGATCCCAGTTTGGGACAGGCACAAGTTTCCACTGACCTGTCCTGATTTCAAAGAGATGCCCTTTCCCCAGAAAAATCTTGGGCACGGGGGCGTGGAGGGAAAGCAAGGCTGGGAGCTTTGGGCCAGGCTGAGGAACTCGTGGGCCAGGCTGAGGAAATGGAGGGCCTAACTCCAGGCATCCTGAGGAGCTCTTTCACAGCCTGTCTCTGCACCTCTTATCTCAGAGACTGGGAAGAAATGCTGCCATTCCTGAGACTGTGTGATGATTGCACTGGAGGAAGTGTCTGAGAGCAGCTCAGCCCTGTCAGAGCAATACCCCAGAACAGCTGCCAAGTCCCAGAGGGGCTTCACCCCTGACTCCATCCAGCAGTGTCTCCACAGCCACGCTCATGGATCACATTGTCTCCCATCCCCACGGACACGCCAGCACCTCTGGCATTTCCTGTTCACCTGCAAAGAGGGTTGTGCTGACGGGGGGACTGCACTGGGGAGAAATTGCACGGCTTTTTGTCCTGCTTTTACACCTCAGCTATGGGAAACACAGGGCTGGAAACACTTCTGACGGGGTTTAAGGTGGGAGAAAGAGCAAAAAAGAGGTGGTGGTAGTCCGGAAGCAGGGATGTCCATGCTGTGGCAGCAGGCAGAGGGATCTCTGTGCAGGTGTTTGAGGGGCTCAGCTCTGGCTCACGCTGCTCCCAGCATTCCCAAGGTACTTTATTATCAGCTGCACCCCCGATGTTATGCATTAATTTGCACAGCAGACTCATCCACACACACACAACACACCCACCCACATGCAGCAATGGCTAGACAGACACAAAGCATGCAGCAGCCAATTCTTTGGGGTGGGAACAGCTTGCATGAGCTCATGATGAAGCTTAGCCTTAATTCTGCTGAGCTGGAGAGGCTGGAGCTGTGCTCTGCTCTCCTGACTGACTGCGGAGCGCAGAGCAGGGCAGATGATGTCAAGGCAAATCTTTTTTTGTCTGCAGTGCAGATTTGGCTGTGTGAATTTACTTGCAAATGAGGCTTCCAGATCCCCTGTTGGAAAGCAGGAGTCCTAGGCCATACCCAGAGTCTCCACCCTTAGCCCAAATTCCTGCTCGTGCTGCAAAAGGAGTTGCCTTGGTTTGGAAGGCTTGGGCCCAACTTCCCACCAGGATCTGCAGGCAAGGAGAAGCCAGTGGGACTGGCAGGAGGGGATGAGGGAGGAGTGCCTGTGCTGCAGAGGCAGCAGAGGAGCCCATCACAATGGGAATAGAGGAGAAGAGACCCCAATAGTGCACTTTTCCCCGTGGTTTCACAAACTGAGCACCAGAAACAGTCCAGAAGCACTCAGGGTTTAGCCAGCAGCCGTGGACACATCTGGAGTTTGGCTGAAGCATGTCTGTGAGCCAGGATTTTGTTCCAGTTCCCAGCTGTGGGAAAAGCCTGGATGTCCCACAGCCCACACAGGGAATTGCCCTGACCAAGGCTGGTGTGAGCACAGTGGTGTTTGCACTAAAAGCCAAGGGTCACAACACATCAGCCCAAAGATCCACCAGGCACCCAGCCTAAGGGGTGATTTCTAGAGCTGCCACACCACAGCAGGGACTGACACCTTGCACCTCCCGTGCCACACCTTTTATTTGGGAGTGTTTACTGAAGCCAGGAGTCACAGATTCCCAAATAAAAGGGTAGCACACCCCGCAGTACACATGACTGACAAGAGAAAGATGGAACATTTTCTTCTCAGAGCATCTCCAAACCCCATGCAGGGGCTGCACAATTCTCATTCATGGACATAAAAGGTAAAATCCATCTTGTCTGCCTCTGCATGCAGGCTTTTCTCCTATCTTTTTCCAGCCTAGTTCTGAATGTGCCAGACAATAGAGCACCATACATGGAATTGGTAACCTCTTGCCTTATCAAGACAAAGGAACCAATGATTCAGAAATCCCCCAACAGCACACGGATCCACTGCTTTTTGGGGTCCTAATAAAAGATGGGCAAGAGGTGAGACCAAATCTGCAGCACTACACAGAAAAGGAGAATCCCAAAGAAATCCTCATGAAACTGCCTGGTAGAGACCAACCCCACCCTTGGTGGTACCTCCTGTGGCATCTGCTCTTACATTAAAATATTACAGAGTCCCCCAGCATCTTCCATGGCCCCTGGCTGCACCATCACCCCTTTTTTTCTAAGCTGGAGAAATCAAAGCATGGAGAATTGAGTTCAGGATGGTTCACAGGTCCAACCTGTATGCCTGACATCCCTTCCAGCTTGTCCTTCTGTCTGCTAGGCACTGCTTGTCATTCCAAGTGCATCCACAGCTAAATGAGCACGATACGAGTGCTTTGTATGGGCATCAAGGAGAACAGACCATCATCTGCAGTCTAGACTGGTCCCTCCTCCTGCCCTCCCCACGATTCACAGCAAAATAGGGATGGAAAAATATATATTTCTCTTGTTATTAACAGAAGTATAACTTGTGCATGCATTAGTACTTTGAAGTGAAGGGGGAAAGGTCAAGCATCAAGAATTTGTGCTTAATGAAAGTGGGTTTGCTGTTGTTAAAAAAGCTGCGTGGAGCCAAGCATCATTATCATTTCTCTTATCTCATCTCCTGGACTGTTGGGAGAGCTGGTCCAGGACACGGCAGGAGTGAGGAAGGCACTGCCCAGCTCCTGCTGCTCTGCAGAGCCAGGGTGTCCTGCGCTGGCTCTCTGCACACAAAGGGGAACAGGGAGGGCTTCCCCCACCCCCAGTGCCCCTGAGTGCACGACTGCCCTGCTGAGAGGTGTCAGTCAGTGCTGAGCTGAGTGAGCCCCGCACTCAGCTGAGTGAGAAAAGGATTTGTGGAGTCCCCCAGTCTCTGGAATGCAGCTGTTATCTCCTCCCAAGCGCTGCCAGACGTTGCTTTCCCACACCCAGCACATCCAAACGCATCTCCTCGGGTTTTCCAGGGTTTTCCATGCCCTCCCTGTGCTCAGGAAGGATGAGGATCACACAACAACAGTGCCCAGGTTCTGACCAGGAGCAGGAGAAGCGACTCCCAGCAGAGTTCCTGTGCTCCCAGTCCCACTGGAGCTGTGACAGGGGTGAGCAGTTACTCCCTGCACAGCTCCTGATTGCCTGGCACTCACAAACACCCTGAGCACAGCTGTGACACCGAAAAAACAGGAGTTAGAGCTCCTACACTGGAGTGAGCTGGCAACCTGCAGCTCCTCTCCTGCCTCTGAGCTCTGGAACAATGGATGCACACACACACAGACAACCTCTCCATCCAAAGAGGCCGAGAGTTAAATCCTTAATTAGCACATTTGGACGAGTCACCACAAATGAGATTAGCTCTGGAGCATCGCTGGGGAAGCGGCTATGCCCCTGGAACGTGGAAATGGTGGGCCCGCAAGCTGACCTTGGAATTCCCCCTTGGATGCTCATCTGCTTTGCTCTCACGGCACTGTCTTCCCCTGCTGCCTGCAGCATCTCCTCTGGAGATAAGAGCCTGGTTTTCCTCCAGCCTGGTGCTAACACCAGGCACGGGGTGACCATGTTTGATACTGCACTCAATGAATAATTCCAGCTTGGAAAGGGACTTCCCAGCTAGCAAAGCATTCAGCGTGGAAAGGGGCAGGGAAAGGTCTGTGTAAGAGCACCTTGCTAGCCCAGGACACATCTGCTGTGTTTCTGGAGTCCTGAGTGCCGTGTCTGCTGACAAACCTGGGTTTGGTGCTGTCAGCACTGCAGAGCTGCACGGAGCCAAGCTGCGTCCTGCTCTGCCCTGCGCCTCACCAAACCCCACCTGAGCGCTCCTCACTGCTTGTCCTGGACAGCAGCTTGGATTTTGAACGAGCAGTGCTGCCTGGGCAAGAGCCCTTGTGCTGCCCTGCAGGCTCAGGAGTGACAGGTTTACAGCCAAGGAGTGCTCAGCTCCACGGGCACCAGCTCTGCAGTGCTGCTGGGGGGAGAGGTCATCCAAACGTTTCAGAAAGGAACTTAAATCAACCCTGTTCACCACAACGACTCTGCCTCTTCTGCAAGGGAAGCAAGGAAATCTCGTGGATCTTCAGACATCCAAAAGGCAATGATGTCACCAGCTGGGGGCTGCCTGGCTTGAAAGGTGGTTGTGGACACTGCAGCTGCATGCACAGCCACGGGAAAGCACGTGGGACACACACCTGTGAAGGAGGAGGACAGCACCCGGACCCTTCCACGTGGAAATGAGCCCGTGCTTCGTTACACACTGAGCAAGGGATGCAAGAGATCTGTCAGAGCTGGTGACGTTCTGAATTCTTCCTCCTGGCCTCGAGTTCTGGAAATGGTCTTATCCCTCCTCACAGCCTGGCCTGTGTTCAGCCACAGAGCTGGTGGCACAAACATTCTGGGGGCCAATCTCAAGTAGCCACTTCCCTGCAGCCTGACCTTTCCCTCTCGCTCAGCAGTGGAAATGGGCTTTTTGAAGTTCTCAAAAGGAGCTGGCACCTTGCTTTTTGAGTGACATTCATCTGTAGGTAAATTGATTTAATAGCTTGTTAGAGTGCCAATTAGAACCAACAATAACTCAATTGACCTATAACTGCCTTGGCACCAACACATCTTTCAAAAATAAGAGAAAGGAGGAAATCTCTGCTCTGGCAGAGATGAGAGCTCAGATAGTTGGTTTTGAGAGCAAACTGAGGGATTCATGGGCTTGCTAATGAGATGCTCATAACACATCAGAAACAAAGACAAATTTCAATGGTTTCAAGCTAAAATGACACTATGTTATCTCCAGACAAAGATCACTCTTTTATCTGTATAATAAATGGATTTCAGTGCAGCAGCAGTGACTCTAGAGCAGAAAAATCCTCAATGCCACGGAAAGCACTAGCACAGTTACCTAACCAGAATAACACTGGATGGAAACCCCAGGTTTACCTCCTTAAAATAGTGCTGCAAAGTCCTACACTGACTCTGTGGGTTTTACCCTCAGAAACCATAATTTCCCCTTCAAATAAAATCTATTTCATTCTCCTGCAGTGGAGATGGTGCTTCCAGACAAATTCATCATGTTAAATGCTTAGGTCTGAGGATTGAGATCTTTCAAGTTTAAAAAATAGAAAATGGGTAGCTTTTGTCTAAACTCTGGCAGTGTCCAAGGATAAGGAGAAGGATAATGTGGAAGGGTTTTAAATTACAGGGAAAAACGATCCATTCTTAAGTCAGGAAGAGGATGGAGAAAACTGAGATTGTTGGAAGGACAGCAGCAACTAAGAATAAGAATATGTAGGAGAAGGAACTGATTTGGAGAGACCCACCCAGGGAAAAAGCTGCAGGATAAGGATGGAGAGTGGAACTGCACTGAGCAAATGCCAATCCAACACACTGGAACATTGCAAGGGGTGAGGGGGAGAGGCGTTACTGAAAACAAGGCAGAAATCAGTGACTGGATGAGAAAGAAGCTGGACATTGGGATCTAGGACTGGCTGGACAAGACACCTGCCATGAGGAGCCCAGAAAACGGAGATGGCACTGGTGGGATGAGAAACACAAACTTCAAGTGAGAGATGAGGAAGACAACAGGTTGGAGAGAGTGGGGCTGAAGGTGAGGAGGAGGAAACAAGCAGGGAGTTTGTAACAGGCAGAGTGTGTTTCCCTTGGAGCTTGGAGCAGCCCTGGAATGTGGTGCAGCATCTTTCCCTGTAACTCCCTGCTACAGCCACTGCTCCATTCAGAGCAGAGGGCAGTGCAGCACAGCCTTGAGAAGCTCCACACCTGCTGATGAATCCAGAGATATCATTCTGCCAAGACGAGAGACTGAGTTGTTTTTTAAAACCCTAACAACTGTACAAAACACTGCATTAAAAATCAGACTGCAAAGTCAAAAGCTCGGGGTAGGAAACAGCAGACAGGAGCTTGGCTGTGTTGTGTTACAGTCGTGCCCTGGATCAAACCAGTGCTTCCCAGAGAATTCCTGCCTCCTCCAAGGTGGGAGGGAGGGCTTGGGGCAGGCATGTGCAGGAGATTCTCTGCAGGAGCCCTTGTCTTGCCCAGCCTGGCAGGTTTGCAGTGGAAGAGAGGAGGAACTGCAGGGTGGGCTGTGATGGCCAGGGCAGGTGAGCAGAGCCCCAGAGCCTCCCCCTCTGCCAGAAAGCTCCTGCAGAAGTGTCAGGCAAGGAGCCCAATCCCAAACTGGAACTGCACTAATACTCGGAGATGATGACGGGAGAGAACACGATGTCATTGTTTACAGCAGTGATTATTTTTTGCTATAACAACAGACAAACCAACAAGCAGCAGAGGCTTGGGAAGAGGGTGGGTGGGATGGGCCCATTTCCCAGTCTGGCTGCTCACAGAGCCAGCCTAAGGAATGCTCAGTCCTCCAGGCACCCATGGCTCCTCAAGCAGGTCCTCATTAGCCCTTGTGAGTCCCAGGGATGGCCCATTCCCTGCAGAGCCCCCAGGACACAGCTCTGACCAAGGGGATGCTGTGTGAGGCCTCCTGCTCTGCTCAGCTGGGCCTCAGTTCTGCCACACCCACGTCAGGGATGGTTTTACCTCAATTCCCACTGGTCTGTGCCACCTCACTATAACCTGGGGATGATATTTCCAATTCCCTTGCTGTCAGGAAGTGAATTGAACATTTATTGTTAGCACAGTGAATATTTTGTAAAGGCGTGAGAAAATTAACCTTTTTTTTTCACATCAGGATGTGAATAAGAGATAATAAATAAGATATGTTATCTTACAAGAAGAGATGGAGAAAATGTTAAATTGTTTTTCCCAAAGGAGCCATCCCTGAGTGTACTGAGGGAGGAGCTTCTGTGGGGGAGATGTCTTCATCTATTGGCAGAGATTGGTACGAAGGGCCTGGCTTAAGTTTATGAAAAAAATCTTAATCACAGCTCTTTGTTAAACCTCAGTGCTTGCTTTACTATTTATTTATGTTACTTTATCTCATTTTCTCCATGTGAAAACACCGTTATATCAGTCCTAAAATATTTTACCATGGTGACCCACTGAGGTGTTGCCTTTACTGAGGCCTTCCTGCTTTCCAGCTCAGGCACGTGAACGTGTTTCACACAAAAAGCTGTACTCCTACACGGACTGTGGGATGTGGTGTGGGATTATTTATCCTCTGCCTCCTCACCAGTGAGCTGGGGCACGAAGCCTGACTTGCCTATGGGCATGGGAACTGTGGGATGTGGTGTGGGATTATTTATCCTCTGCCTCCTCACCAGTGAGCTGGGGCACGAAGCCTGACTTGCCTATGGGCATGGGAAGTATGGATGCAGGAGTTTCACTCCCTTAGGTCACGGTCACAAAGCCGTGGTTCTTCTGCAGCCTGACTGAAAGACAACAGCCTGGCAGAAAGACACAGTCCGTGTGTTTGGCAGAATTTGGATTATCCTCCATGTCACTCCTGTTGTTGGGATCCCCTCGTTCTGCTCCAGCAAGGTGCCCTGGGAATTGGCTGGGAAGTTCTCTGCAGCAAAGGCAGTGGGATCTGTCTCCAATCTCCATGTGCAGTGTCCCCCTGCTACCCCACGGCAACAAAGGGGAGGAGAACAGAGCCAAACCTGGGATCTGTCTCCAATCTCCATGTGCAGTGTCCCCCTGCTACCCCAGGGCAACAAAGGGGAGGAGAACAGAGCCAAACCTGGGATCTGTCTCCAATCTCCACGTGCAGTGTCCCCCTGCTATCCCAGGGCAACAAAGGGGAGGAGAACAGAGCCAAACCTGGGAGCTGCCCCCTCCAAACCTGGCCTGTTGGCACTCTCCATTGGATTCCCACGCCAGGCACAGATCCTGCCGTCAAAGCCTTTTCCCTGCCCTGGAATTCCCATGTGCTGCCCATCCTGCTCCATGCCAGGCACTTGGAGCAAAGGACGAGGCGTGGTGTCAGTGGATGTGGGCAGCAGTGGAGGGAGGGTGGCAAAAGGAGCAGCACTTTGGACAGGACATGGAGAAAAGGGCATTATTGCCTGAGAGCAGGGAGCAACCCCCACCCGAGGGAGCTGTCAAAGTCAGTCAGCGCTGCTGGACTCTCCACAAATTGTTTACCCTTCTGAAGCACGGGCAAAAGCTTCCCAGTGAGAACAGTGTGCACAGCCAGAGCAGCACTCAGAGAGGCACTGGAAATCAGGTCTGCTCAGCAGAGTGGGAAAGGTAAACACACATCCCTCCCATTTCTGCTTCATCCCACAGTGCTACTGGGTTCAGTTCTTAGGACTATAATTAGTAAATCCCACTGATTCCCCCCGAGAAGGGAGGCTGAGGGACTCTGCAGCATGAAGGGAAGCAGTGATTTTATTTTTCCCCTTCTACCTCACACCTGAGCACCAGGTTTTTGCTGCCACAGAAACCTCCCCAGGGTCCCAGCGGCCAGGGAGCTCTGGCAGAGGAAGCAAACAGAAGAAAGGATCTGTTTGCACACAAGTATTACAAGGAATGGAGACCAGTGAAAAGAAGAATTCTAAAATCTGTAGCTGGGTCTGCTATCGAGCGGAGTGTTTGCCGTTGTTTTCAAAGAGACAGCAGCTTCTCCTCGCTGTGAGGAAGTTAATAGATTACTGGGCAGTGAATAATGTGCAGTTCTATTTACATCCACTGCTGGGACTATTTTGGGCCCTCAGATAGTGTATCTGTTCTCAGGTCTTTCTAAAAGCAGCATGCTACACTTTTTTTGCAAGCAATTCTGGGCAGCAGCTACAACCCATATGCTTCAGTCAGCTACAAACTAGACAGATCATTGTTTGTCTGGAATTTTTTTATTAAACCAATTGTACTGGATCAATGCTTCCTCTAAGCAATAAAATACAATTCTGTCTACCCAGTGGAAGAGCTTTCAAAGTCACAGATAAATCTTGATCTGGGAGATACTGTGTGGCTCTGCACTGATGTGCAATCAACCACAGATGCAAATGAACTCCAGCTGCCAGCACACACATCTGCACCTCAGAATGGGAGCCAGGATTCTTAATTTTCATCAGAAATTGCTAAGACACCTTTTAAGTGCTTCTAGAGCCAGCCCACTGCATTAGTCAGGAGTACTCAGGGGCACCGAGCTTGATTTTTATAAAGGTCATTTGATGTCTTTTCCCCTCACAATGGACTAAAACCAGAGATCAACAGAGCCTGAATCTATATTAATTTGTTTTACTCTTGGAGGGTCATAGATTCGCCACTGGAATTAGCCCTATTAGATGCTAAAATGATAATTTAATGAGACAATGATGAAAGCTTCTGTTCTATTCTAAATCAGGAGCTCCTCTCGAAGCGGAGCGCGAAGGAGCAGCGACTCCGTGGAGTCGGAGGATCACACCAATGTCATTTCACAGCAGTGCATCGGCCTGGAGTGTTCTGTGTGAACTTCCCAGCTCCAGCTGCTCGGAGCCGGCAGTCACGAGGGCTGGAGCCCCACCAGAAGCCGCCGGGAGATGCACCTCGCTCGCAGAGGGGAGGCAGCTTTCTCCAAAGGCACAGAAAGCAAGCTCAGGGCTAAGCCTTTCTTAACTGGAAAGTTGACCAGAGAATGCTGCTGCATGGCTTTGGTGGCAGCAAAGGGCAGGAGGATGGAGCCTCCAAGATCCTGAGGCTCTGGGATCTGCACCCGGCTGGAACACGGAGCAGTCGGGAATTGCACTGCGTAATTCCCCAAGCACACAACACCTCCTTTGGGGCACGGATACAGCTCTGGCAAATATTTTGATAAGATCTGCTCTTTGGTGCAATCTGCTGCATTCCAGAGGTCAAAAAATGTTAGCCATATTCATGGGAGTTGTTTCCAAGAGAGCTGCTTTAGCAGAGGGCAGGAGGGAACACAAAACCTGACCAGAAGGTGGGAAGGCTCCCACTCTTCCCCTTCAAGGCAGCCATTGTCCACAGGTCACTCTCCATGGAAGCCCAGGTGTGTTCTCTGAGCAGCATTCCTGTCCAAACAGATCTGCTGCAGGTGACCTAGAAACAGGGGTGAACAAAGCCTCCCTGGAAATATCCCCCCTGAGCAGGCTCTGGTGCTTCCAGCTCCTCCCGGCCTCAGCACACGGCTCCAGACACCCACCCCACTGCCCTGGCCCAGGGTGACAGGTGACAGCAGGGTGACAGCAGGGACACAGCCTGTGCTGCTGGGCTGGGCTGCTACACCAGTTCAGAAGGAAACCAACCCACCTGGAACGTGCCCCAGGGTACAGACATGCAGCTCCCTGTGCCTTCCCTGAACAGACTGCCAGCTCTGTCAGGGCAGGGTCTGTCACCAACACCAGGACTCACCCATGCACCCACAGAGCTCTGCATGCACGAACAGCTCAGTGCCAGCAGGCTCTGTGGCATCATCTGGCTTGGGGAGCCAAGGCTTGCCAGTAGACTCCATTCCTTTGGGCAAGGCTAGGAGTGGCCCCATAGCCAAGTGCCTCAGGAATGAAAAGTTACCTCATCATCTCATGGAATAAGCACTGGTTCTGTAGGAACCTTACAATCCCAAACTCTTGGGACCATCTCACCTTGGGCAAGGTGGTTACCTCAGCTCCTGCTGCTGAAGTTCGCCAGGCTGGTTCTGTGCTGAAAACAGGCACAGGTATGGAAGGGAATAAACCCACAACAGAAACAGAAGGATATGGAAAGTGAACACTGCTTTTCCATAACTCCAGACACAACCCAGAGACTAAAGCCCAAATTTCCTGAGGGTGCGACACACAGAGCACGCCTTGCTAGGATAACCCAAGAAAACACAGCAGTTAAACTCCAGACTCATGGCAAATATAGCCAAGAGTACAAAACTGGTTTTGTTCTTTTGAGAGCTGCTCATTCTCACATTTCAGTGTTTGGGAGCTATTACTTGGTCAGTCTCATTGGGAGGTAGTTTTCTCCTGGTTCCAGTGTGGGATTGGGTAAGGCTGTGCTTGCAAGGACTCTGCATCATGCCGTAGCTGCTGGAAACCCTCCTAAGCTCAGTCAGCTGTGTGCTTGGGACACTTGAATGCACTGAATTTAAATGACAGTGCAGTCTTCCAACTCACAGAGCCTTCTAATAACATTTGTTAATCCAAGCAAATATCAAGGAATCTGGTCAGTGCCAGTGCTGAATCTGCTTAGCATGTGGGCTGCTTGCTAAATCCCTAATAGGTGGTGTCAGGAGGTTTCTGTCATTCCTGCCTTTGGGAGGCCAAATCCACGCCAAACTCCTTCCTGTAATTATCTTGCTAACTGTATTTTTGGGAATCATGCACAGTTCCTTGCAGAGTCCACGAATTCAATAAAACCACGTAGTGTGACAAAGATATGTTTGAATAATATTCTCCTCCTGTGTGCTTTTAAATGTGAGATGTAAGCCCGCTGTAATTAAAGTTGAAGCAATAAACCTTAGCCATTGATTGCACTCAGTAATT
Source organism: Eopsaltria australis (assembly GCA_034509425.1). Taxonomy (NCBI): domain Eukaryota; kingdom Metazoa; phylum Chordata; class Aves; order Passeriformes; family Petroicidae; genus Eopsaltria; species Eopsaltria australis. The sequence goes on from JAVTVJ010000292.1 coordinate 904,537, forward strand.
AATTATTGATTGCAGCACTTTACACACATATTGCAGAGGACAGTTCACCTGTGCAGCAGATGATACTTTGCTCAGAAATACCCAAACACAGCCCCCCTGCTATGCAGGACTTTACAAAAACTGGCTCTAGGGTTTCCAAGTTAATTTCCTTATTAACCCCCATGATAAGTTGCTGTGGAGTCAGAGCAAGCCATTACTTTGGTAAAGTCAGTGTTAACTATTCCTGATCCAAAATAATTTTGCAAATGAGGATGGACAGATGCAAGAGAGGCTCTTTCTCTGTTAAGAACCTTGTTAATGAATGCTGCCATCCCCTGCACATCCCAATTCCTGACAAGCCATGCTGCAGTAAGACGCCTACACAGCAGCAACAGTAGCAACATCCCTGCCTAACTCTTGGGAAGGAGAAGGGAGAGGACTTGGGAGGTGTGAAAATGGGAAGCATCAATCAGGCAGAGCTTCCACGGAGATGCAGGACTAGTTAAGATCACACACCATGCTTTTAGTCTAGAGTTGTGCATCAGGTGGGAGCAGTTTTTCCCCATTTACAATGAACTTAAAGAGAGTCTTTCCATTATAAAAAGCCAAGGACAATTGGTTTAAAAACAATTTTAAATTACTAATAGTGTGGGGACACTAAAATTAAGGTGAAATGTAAATGAAACCTGCAGCTTGTTTGAGTGGAGCAGATCTTGGCTGTGGAAATGACCCAGGTAAGTTGTGTTGGGGTGGGCACCCTGTGCAGGAGGTGGCATTGGGAAGGGGCAGGCCAGCTACTTTGGAATGGGCTGGGAAAGGGGGGGTTGTACCTGAAGTCGCTGTAGGGATGGATGATCCAGAACCCGGCGGACTTAACCCTTTCCTGCTCCCTCTCCACGGCCTTCTGGCTGCCAAACATCCTCAAGGAGAATTTGTTGACCCCCGGCTGGAGCATGGCCCCGAACTGCCTCTGCATGAAACCGGCCTGGCCAAGCCTCTGCTCCTCATCTGGGGTGATCTGGTCGCACCCTCCACCTCCCTCCACTTTGATGGAGGTCGAGGAGCAGGCCCGGGGGGGCGGCTGCTGGGGCTCCGGGGGGGAGGCGGGCGGTGGGGGCCCGGGCAGCCCCTGCTCCAGCTCCCCGCTGCCGGGGGGGCTCTTGTCCTCCCCGGGAGAGGCCGGCTCCCCCTCGCCGCCGATGAGCCGCTTCTCCTCGGCCGTGTCGTGGAGGTGCCTGCTGGTGAGCGAGGACAGGCTCCCTTTGAAGCGGCGGCAGTCCCCGTTGGTGCTCGTCTTGGCGCCCTTGCCGCCGGCCTCCGTCTCCAGCAGGCCGGGGTCCCCCCCTCGGCCGGGGTCTCCCCCGAGGGCCCGGGTGCTCCCAGCAGAGGGCGAAGGCAGTGGCTTGAGCCTGATGCTTTTCCTGCGGGTGTCCTTGTCGCTGTCATCCTCCTCGTCCATGATCGACGCCTTGGGTCCGATCTGCTGGGGCAGGCTGTAGAGCCTCTTGCGCATGGAGGGGGGCAGCTTGTCCATGGCCGCTGCTGCTGCTGCTGCTGCTCGGGGACAGGGAGAGACCCCCCCGCTCTGCCCAGCGAGGGGAACCGGCACTGCCCCCAGGCCCCGGCCCCCGGCTCACGGGGCACGGGGGACCGGAGACTGGCGTGTCATCTCCTTACCAGGCTGTGGCATCCACAGGCTCTGCATCAAAACACAGGCTCTGCATCCAGAAGGGAAGGGAAGGAGGGGAAGGAAAAAAAAAAAAAGAAAAAAAAAGAGGGAAGGCAAAAAGCAAAAAGCTCCCCCTTCTCCTCCGTTGTCCCGATTTGGCTACTTGCTGCTTGTCTCCCCTTGGTGAGTGTTACTGCAATCCCTGTCTGCTCAGATGCTGAGCACTGGGCAAGAAGTCTAGAGGAGAGCCACACACTTCTGGCTGGAAGGCGAGGGAGGGCGGCAGCGGCGGCAGCAGCCGCCTTGCCATGTTGGCTTCGAGATGCAAATGTGCCGTGGCTCCCGGCGGGCAGACATCATCCGAAAAAACGAAGCTCAAGCCTCAAACTCCTCAACCTCCCGGCCAATAACACAATGAACTGCAACCTGCAGCGGCCACTGCTTGCTTACATCACTGTCATCACTTATTCCTCATGCAGCCCCTGCTCCTGGGAATATTCATGAAGCGATCCCATTCTATTGGGTTGCCATAGGAGCGACTACAGCGCACAGGCTCTGCCTACCTGAGACAGCACCCGGGCTTCTTAAAGGGGCAACGCCCGGCAGCCGCGGGGCTCTGCCGCTGCCGCCGCCGCGGGCACCGCGCCCCGGGCGCTGCGGGCACCGCGCTGCGGGCACCGGGCGGCGCCGGCCCCGGGACCGCCCCGCGTTAGCGACCGCGGCCGCCGGGCCGCCGCCAGCTTATCAACAGCAGCATCGTAAACATGACAAAGTAAATAAATAGGAGCGAGAATATTCCTTTTTCTCTTGGATGCGGGCGCTCTGTGCTCCGCCCGGAGGTGTGGCTGCTAGGGGCAGGTTTGCTAGTGAAGGCACGGGGGGTTTTGTCGGAGGGGGCGAACCCAAATCTAAAGGAAAAGCAGCGGTTCACCTTGAAAATCTCACTCGCATGCAACGCAGGGGCTCGGGAGTGCCTGTGTTCCCTAGCAGAAGTTTGCCTGCCGGGAACACGCTGCCTTTGCCCCCGTCTGCAGCGTCCCGGAGGTTTGGAAGGACCCTTTTTCCCTGGCTGCCGGTACTATTGCTCTCCTGCGGGGTTCGATCTGGAGAAGTCATTCTAAACCGAATAAACGAAAGGCAGCCGCATCTGGGCGAGCTCCCCCCCTGGCCTGTGGGAGGCTGGGCTGGGCTGGGCTGGGCTGGGCTGGGCTGGGCTGGGCTGGGCTGCCAGAGTGGGCTCTCCCCGCGGCGGGGGAACCCCACTTCCCAGGGGGCTCCCGAGTCAGCGCTGCCCGCGGAGGCTGCTCCGGGAGAACGATTCCGGCTGGGGATGCCTCTGCCCCTCACTGCTGCCCACAAGGCACCTCCTGCCTCCTGTGACAGAGGCCAGAGCAGAGGGGAAAACCGCCGCAATTCGGCGTTTCCCTGCCTTTTGGTATTTGGGAGGGTTTTTCTGGAGAAAAAGAGGGAAAGAGGTGGCAGTCAGCCGTGCCTGCGCTTCTTTGGGAGTGGCTGTTTATTCTGTTTAAAAAGCTCCTAGATTGATAGAGTGGTTCAAATCGTTCCTAGTGCCAAGCCTTTGAAACCAGTGGAGTAAAATTAAGAATCTGTTTGGCCATATGAGAGATTTAGGTGTGTATTTTTGCAGAAATTCAGCATCTGAGGCTTTCTAGAACGTTTGGTGTTTCAGACATTGCAAATCCTACCTGCTAGGAGAAGGAAACCACGTGAACTGTGCAGGGAGGGAGGATGAGCACAGGCAAGGAATGCCCACGGCAGGCAGGGAGGAAATCCCCACCTCACCTCTGTGCTTCTGCTTTTCGGGAGCAAATACTCCCCTTTTCCCTCGCAGGAGCCACTGGCCAGAGATGGCCGTGCCATATAAAGCAGCAGGATGTTCCTGCAGCTCCACGGCAAGGAAATGCTGCTCAGCAGTGACTTCAGCAAGCACACACACAGCACATGCTTCCTCATCTTTGTTTGCCTCTCCCTCGCTCTCTCCCGAATCCTTTCTCCCATGTGTTCACCTGCTCCTCTTCTCCTCCCGCCTCCTGGCACAGCCAGACTGCCTGTGACTCATTCCAAATACTCTACAGTGCAAATATCATTTAATATTATTATTTTCATCACCATTTCTAATAGAACAAGCTTTTTCTGGGGAAATAAATTTCATTTTTCCACTGCTCCTGTAGATTAGATAACGCGAACTAAGCCAGGGAGAGCACTAAAGGTCTTTTCCCTGTTTTTCTTCCCTCCTCCAGGCACTAGGGATGCTGAGGTGTAAGCACTTCTCTGCCTCAGCTGCAATCAACTGCCTTCCAAAAGGATGTGTTTTGATTAATGAGGTGCACAACATCTGAAACTGATGCAGTTTCTTAAGCGTAGTCCCTCGTGTTCCCAGGGAATGACAGAGCAGGAGAGGACGTGCTCAAGGAACCAAGCTGTTTGTCCTCTCTCAGCCAGAGGTGTTCTGGCTGGCACTCGGAAAATGCCACGCCATTCATTCCCTGGCCTTGCTGCGATATTTGTGCCTGATTTGGTGATGGGGATCAGGGTCTCTCACAGCCCTGGGGCAGGGGGAGAGCACCCCAGGGCACCCAGAACTGGGGATCAGGGTCTCTCACAGCCCTGGGGCAGGGGGAGAGCACCCCAGGGCACCCAGAACTGGGGATCAGGGTCTGTCACAGCCCTGGGGCAGGGGGAGAGCACCCCAAGACACCCAGAACTGGGGATCAGGGTCTCTCACAGCCCTGGGGCAGGGGGAGTAGCACCCCAGGCGCACCCAAACTGGGGATGTCAGGCGCTTCTCACAGCCTAGGGCAGGGGGAGAGCACCCCCAAGACACCAGAACTGGCGCGATCAGCGGTCTCTCACAGCCCTGGGGCAGGGGGAGGAAGCCCCAAGACACCCAGAACTGGGGATCAGGGTCTCTCACAGCCTGGGGGCAGGGGGAGAAGCACCCTGGGCACCCATAACTGGGATCAGGCTTTTGTACAGCCCTGGGCAGGGCGCAGAGCACCCCAAGACACCCAGAACTGGAGATCAGGCGTCTGTCACAGCCGGGCAGGGGTGAGAGCACCCCAGGGCACCCAGACCTGGGGAATACAGCGGTCCTCACAGCCTGGGGCAGGGGGAGAGCACCCCAGGGCACCCAGAACTGGGGATCAGGTTTTGTCACAGCCCTGGGGCAGGGGGAGAGCACCCCAAGACACCCAGAACTGGAGATCAGGGTCTGTCACAGCCTGGGGCAGGGGGAGAGCACCCCAGGGCACCCAGACCTGGGGATCAGGGGTCTCCACAGCCTTGCAGGCAGAGGGAGAGCACCCAGGGCCACCAGAACTGGGATCAGGGTCTCTTCACAGCCTGGGGCAGGGGGAGAGCACCCCAGGGCACGCAGAACTGGGCATCAGGGTCTCTCACAGCCTGGGGTGGGAGGAGAGCACCCCAAGACACCCAGACCTGGGGATCAGGGTCTCTCACAGCCTGGGGCAGGGGGAGAGCACCCCAGGGCACCCAGACCTGGGGATCAGGCTCTCTCACAGCCTGGGGCAGGGGGAGAGCACCCCAGGGCACCCAGACCTGGGGATCAGGGTCTGTCACAGCCCTGGGGCAGGGGGAGAGCACCCCAGGGCACCCAGAACTGGGGATCAGGGTCTCTCACAGTCCTGCACAGAGCTGTGCTCCATCAGTTGTGCAGGAGGACAGAAATGATGGGAAGCAAAGGCTGAGCCGGGCTGCGGGCACACCCTGCACCATTCCAGAGGGATGGATATATCCCTGTGCCCAGGAGTGGCAGTGCCCAGCCCCACTGGCCAGTCCGTACACCACACATGTAATTCCTCACCTACAGACCTCAGCTACCTTTACATCTCTCTGTAATAAAGGTGAATCTAAGGCAGCTCCGTGGGCTTGTGGAATCATCCCAAAGTGCTAAATCCAGAAGGTGCCTCCTTGTGTACCTTTGTCTCCCAGCGTGGGTTCCTAAACACTTCTAAAAACTTGGCTCCAGCACGTCCAGGTAACCAAACTCAGAGGAATTTCTCGAGTCTTTAAAATACAGTGACAATTTTGTATTGAAAGAACTTCAAAGTAATGATATTTTACTTGAGAGCCTTCCAAGAACTAAGTGTAGGGGATGGGAATTATCCTTGTCTAATGGTATGAAACCACTATCGGAGATGGAATTTATTGCCAGCATTGTGGCAGTGCTTTCCATGGCAGCAAATGCACCTTTAGAGGCAGATTTTTAGACTATTTCACTGTCTTGCCCGTCACTGGCTGCACAGTACATTCAAAGGGGGGATGGAGAAGTCACCTGTCAGGAAAAGGCAGAACTGGTTTTGAGGGAAATTATCTCCTTTTCAACAATATTTGTCAGATGCTGCTCCAAAGGACTTGGCATAGATATTAAGGGAATGGATTTTGATGCCTTTTTCTGGTCTCAGGAAATAAAGGCTCAGACAGGGTTAGAGGGTTGGGGGTCGTTTCCCTCGGGATTTTAATAGGATCCATCCATGGCTTCTGCCGTCCAGGTAGAACGTGGTGCCAAAGCCCCGTCCCCCCAGTTGAGTGTACAATTAAAGACTCTACACATTAGCAGATCTACCAGGAGGGCCCAAGAAGGGCCTGGGTGGGCTCACTTCTAGTTTACAGAATCTGTCCTACTGGGATACCTTGAGGGCTCACAAAAACGGAGTGTTTGGTCTCTAACTCTCCGTGGCTTCAGGGGTGTTTGGTCTCCCGGCCCTATAAACACCATGAAACCGGGCTGAACTATCACCTAAAGCATCACAAGTGTGCATGCTGATACTTGTGAATACAGGGAACAGTGTAAGAAATATTCAGAGAAAAAGCAGAAAAAATCCTTCAGGCATCAATTTAATGGGGAGAATGCAGGTGAAGCAGCCAATGATTCGTTTGTTTCTTAAGAAATTTTGCCAGATCATATATATATATATACATACACATATATATATATGGTATTTTGCTGAAAATCCGGTGGTGGACTGCAAATGTGAAAAATCCCATTCCAAATGAATTCAGGACTACAGAAGAATAGACAGAGAGCTGTAAAAACTGATATCCTGTGGCTCAGGGTACAGAAACAGCAGCACAAGCTGCTCTTTTAGCCCCACCTTTGCTTGGGTGAGAGTTCCCATCATCACCCTTGAGCCTGTGGATTCTCAGGTAAAAAAGGAGTCCCTAAACATGTGGCAGGGCTTGGAAGAACGACAGCAAGTCCTTTCAAAGCTGCCTATTGTTCCTAGCAGGCAGCAAGTAACTCATAATTGGCATTTGAAACTCATGAAATATTCAACACTACAAACCAGGGAAATTCTGCCTTGGAGTTTTGGTGGGAGAGGCTGCACTCGCTGCCTTTGCAGCTCCCGTCATAGCTCGGAGATAATGAAGAAATAATGGTGATAAATACACAAATCCTCGCTCCCCCCTGGCCCTATTCATTACCCAGGTGTGCTGTCACACTGCACTCATTGAAATTCAGCCTGGCCTTTCCTCCTGCTCTCCGTGTTCCTTGTAGGAGCTGCAGAGTTGGGACTGGAACATCCCCCGAGGCCGATTGAAGGCACAGAGGGCACCAGGCTGGATAAAGGAACCAGCTGAGCAATGGGAAGGGAGATCCGTGCCAGGATTCTGGGATCTGGGCAGGGGGACAGACAGGGAGGATCCCCCAGAGCTGCTGTGAGGATGGAAAGAAGAGCTGCTGTGGGTTTTGAGGTTCAAAGTCCTTCAGTGGGAGCACAGAGACGCTGAGCAGATCCCCAGCAACGGCGGATTGAGGAGCCTGGCACGGGAGGCAGCAGCAGGAGCTGGGATACACAACGGGATGGAAAAGCTGCTACCAGGAAGTGCTTGGAAAGCAATATTCACTCCAGCTTCCAGTGGTAAATAAATCCAGAGCGAGCCTACTCTCTTCACCCTCATAAACAAAATCAAAATGTGGTGCTTGTCTAGGGTGTGAGGGGGCTGCTGGGAATGTGCTGACAACCAACAAACAGCTTTGCCACCAGCGTGCAAAAAGGATTTTTCCAAAAATTCAGCCATGTTGGTGGCTATGGAAAGAATTCCTAGACTCTGCAGCAAATAAACCCCTGAGATTTCCAGGATGTTTTGCAAAAGCTGGTAATCCTCACTGGAGCAAGCAGCTGAAAATCCCAGCTAGGAACAGAGTGATTAGCATGAGCATCTTGCCACCTGACCTTTAATATTCCCCTTGGAGAATAGGAACTTTCCTAGAAATAGGAGAACAGAGACAGGTAACCACGGGTGGAGCTGTAAGGAAGAGAAATGACAGAGCTCAGAGGAGCTGCTGAGATTAGAGCAGCTGCATGATTTAGTCACAATTAGCTTACAAAGTTCCTGTCTACACTCCACAATGAATTCTCCAATATTCCCAGTGAAATGTTCACATTGAGCTGGTATTTTGGCCTTCAACAAAACTCGCCTTCCAAATATATATTCCATCAAATTTCCATTTAAAAACCAAGCACTAGCTCATTTTTCTCCCCTGATCTGGAGTTACTCAGGAGAGGGCTCAGACAGCATGGAGAGGTTTGCTCCAGCTGAATCAGCTCGGTGCTTATCAAACAAGTCCTCAAAATAGTGCCTTTCAGCAGTGTTTAATGAGCTGCAGCCTCCCAGACAATAATGGAGCCCTCTCTGGAGCCTGTGCTGCTGATGTATCTCCTGTCCACACCCACTGTGCTATTCTGGATGGTCAGGCAGTGCTGGACTGGATGGGGAATGTGCTACTGCCTCCCACTACAGTCATGGCAGCCTCCAGCTCTGGCAATGCAGACTCTGCTCTTGGTGAGCTGCATTCTGTCTGGGCTCACTTTAAACCTCTCTTTTTCTCAGAAGGAGCTGATCAAGCTCAACTTCACATTTCCAACCCACAGTTTTACAGCCATACCCCCCTGTCAGGCACTTGTACAGCTCTGATTTAGGAACTCATGATCCTCAGGGATGTACCTGAGCATCGCCTCCCTCTCTCCAGTTCCTGAAGACAGGCAGAAGATTGAACATTTTGAAATAGGAGACTAATTAAAAACAAGATGCTCTGCGAGCAAAATGGCTATAAAAGAAATTCTCTGTGAGTGGAGTCTCCCGTGTCTGATGTGCAGATTCAACACAAACCTTCCCTCCATAATTCACAGCTGTGCTGCCGTGGATTCTCCAGTGTCTGCTCATTTATTGATGCTGGTGCCATGAGCAGCAGCTTTGAACAGAAGATTCTCAGAGATCCCTTCCAGCCTAAAGCACCCTCTAATTCTAAAATGCCATGACTCAAGAGGAATTCTCTCTTTACTCCAGCCACCTACTTCCATAAATATGTAGGAAGATACTCACTCTGAGACAAAATCTCTGTCAAATTTGTTTTAAATTATCAAACAGGTTGAAATATTAGTAGGAGGGAACTGACACACTGATGGGTACCAGGCGTGACTCTGCAAGATTCACTTCTTCAGGCAGGCAGCAAGAAGTCAGGATTTGGGAGAACAACCTCAAGACATTTCCACTCTGACTCAATATCCCTGGGCTTGTGGAAACAGCTGAACTCCAAACTCAAGCTTGGTCAGCACATCTGAAGCAGAAGAGATTCAAGCAGGTGCCAGTTGATCATTGCCCCTCCCAGACACCCCTGGCCATGGAGCACACAGAGGGATTTCCAGGAGTTATCCCATGCAGACACCCCTGGCCATGGAGCCCCCAGAGGGATTTCCAGGAGTTATCCCATGCAGACACCCCTGGCCCCCAGAGGGATTTTCAGGAGTTATCCCATGCAGACAACCCTGGCCATGGAGCCCTTAGAGGGATTTCCAGGAGCTATCCCATGGAGTTATCCCATGCAGACACCCCTGGCCATGGAGCACACAGAGGATTTTCAGGAGTTATCCCATGCAGACAGCCCTGCCATGGAGCCCTTAGAGGGATTTTCAGGAGTTATCCCATGCAGACACCCCTGGCCATGGAGCACACAGAGGGATTTTCAGGAGTTATCCCATGCAGACAGCCCTGGCCATGGTGCCCACAGAGGGATGGTTCAGGAATTATCTTCCCCACTCTGTAACTTCAGTGGAGTAGAGCTTCACTGCCATGAAAACACAGCCAAGGGACACAGAGTATTTTTTTCTGCCTGCATTTTGTTCTTACTGGCACAAGCACATCCTCTACAAACAAGCAAACAGGTTAGGCCAGCCTGAGTCCTCCAGACATCCCCATTATCCTGCAGGAAAGGAGGATTTGTGCCACCACCACGTGTGTGGCTCAGCAGCAGTGTCACCAATGCCCAGTGCCTCAGTAGCCAGGAGATAAGGAGAGGAAAGGGAAAAGGCTTCACTTGATAAAACTGCAAATAATTCTGAGATTAAAATAAAGGCCTGCTCTGTCTGGGCTCTGCTGTAGAACCCTGCCCTTGGGTGGTACTGCCTGAAGTCCACTCAACACCACAAAGGTCTTGTGGTCATCCTAAATCCGAGGTTATTCCCCGCAGGTTGCTCCTGCCTGTCTGCACGTGCACATTTGTGGTTGTGCTGATCGAGCTTTGGCTTCAATTCTGGATCAAAAATGTACTCCTGGTCCAGTCTGGGCCTCTGTGTGTCATTTGATGCTGTTGTCTAATGATGGGTGTTACAGAAAATCCTGCTGATGTCAAAAGCCAGCAGAGAACAGAATATGGCAGCACAGGAAACAAGCTCGTGCTCTTCAGGGGCCAGCTGAGAGCTGCTTTCTTTTTGCTTGTTTAGGTTCAGAGAAAGCTTTGGTGAGAGGAGTTGAGCAGGGGAAAGACAGAGACGGGGGGATCCAAAGCAGAAGAGGAGGGCAGAGCTGCATGAGAACACGGGAAGGCAGCAGGGGGAGAACGGTCTGCACTGCTTGATGAAATTGTGCTGCAACGCCACCATTAAGGACAAACTGGACTTCCATTACAAGCTGCTTTGTGGTCGTTCTTCATCTCAACTACCTAAGCTGACATTCTGAACACCTTCTCTTTACCAAAAACGGAATTTCCTTCTTTTGAAAGATAAAGCAAAACCTGCTGGCTTTGGAAACAAGAAGGTTGGATGTGAAGAAGAGGGAAAAAAGAAGAGAAAATGTGTTTTCTTTTTTAAATGGTAGTTTAGGAGGCAATGGATAATAATAATCAAGTGGATAATAATAAAATGAGACTTGGACTTCCTAATGAAAGAAGGTGCTGGTGCTGTCCACTTGACAAAGATGAAATACCCAGCAAATCCAGGAGGGAGGAGGCAGAAGGCTCATTCCACGTTTCCTTACCTGTGCCCGCCGTTCCCTGGATGCCCCTTGCCTTGTGCTAATTAATTCCACCCTGCAGGTACCTCTCTGGTTCTCAGGCCAAGGACAAACTCAGATTTCCTCCTCTTCCCCAGTGCCATCCTGGTTAGACAATGCCAAATTCTGGGAGGCTCCTGGAGCTGAGCAGACGGCAGCAGTGCCCAGCCCTGCCCCCCTGCCCACCCAGGGACTCCCCACGGATTGATTTTCACAGCCTGCGCTTTCATTTGTTTTCAACACTCTGCTGACCTTTGTGTGAGGGTTTAAACAAAGCTCTGCAGACCCTTGAGGCTGTTGCCTTGATAGTATCAGTTCATCAGTGCAATAAATTTGCCTCGGTGGATGGTAGCCTTGTGTGTGTGTGTTTTTGTGCGGGGGAGGGATCCCCTCACCTGGCTCCTCTGTGCATCCTGAAGCATTTTTTGGTGAAATCGGTGAGAAAGTGCAGCTGTTACTGCTCAGTGCTGCTGAGTGCAGGGGCAGGACAACACCCAGCAGTTTCAGATGCTGCTTCCTGGGCTGCCTTCAGAGCAGGCTGTGTCCCATGTGAATTGCAGAGACGTTCCTGGGAGCAGGACAGAAGACAGGCCTGCCTGATTTCCCCCTGAACCGTCAGCTGACAGAATCACAGTCCCTCCTGTGCTCTCCTACTGCCTGATGGTGTCTTAAATCTTCTGTTCAATGGAGCAGCTTCACCGAGATGCTTCCTGTGGGACACCAGGCAAACAGAGAAGGGGCATTTGCTTCACCAGCTGCAATTTATGAGAATGAAAACACTTCTGGTTTTTCGGGGTTTTTAGAAAAAAAGCTTAAATCTTTCCGGCAGAGCTCTGGATGATGCGGCAGCACACGCAGCCCCACGCGTGGCTGATCTGTGGTGGGGTGATGGGGAGCAGCAATCTGCGGCTACCTGATTTTGTCAGCATTTCCCTCAGGGCTCAGCTGCTCCCTGCTTGGCACACAGGCTGGCCATGGTCCCCAGAGAGCCACCAGTGCACAGAAAGGTTCAGTGTCCCACTCTGGCTGGCCCCCAGCACCTCCACGCTGCACTTGCACCCTTCTCTGGGGCTGCACTGAACCTTGCCCGAGGTGCCCCATGTGTCCACAGTTTCCCAGGTTATCTGTGCTCCCACAGTGTCTGGCATGAAACATTGATTTCTGCTGTCTCTGCTCACATGCAGAGATACGGAAAGTAGCTGAGTAAAGCACATGCAGGCACTGCCACCATCTCCTCCTGCTCCCATGGAGAGGTGTCAGGCTGAAGAGCACTCTGGAGCGGGGACATCTCAGGGCACACTCCAGCCCAGAGGAAGCACTTCAGGTTAAACAACAACAAAGCCACCGCTGTCCCCCTTTGGAGCAACTTCGTGTCACAGCAGACACTTGACAAGCTGTGATCAAAGGCTGTTCCAAGAATAATTGTGTATGTTATTAGCCCCTTCTGGGCTTGTTAATTCTTTGTTTTTCACCTTTCTTCAAAACCTTCCACAAATCCTCGTTTCAGTGAAGCAACGAACTTCCATTTCCTTGGATTTGCCGGCTTTGCTTAACAGGATTAGGTGACAGGATTTCTTTGGAAACGTGTGGTGATAGAAACACCTCGTTCATGAGTAATGGGGGGAAAGCTCACAGTTGTGTTGTTGCTTTTATCAATTCAAACTTCTCAGGAGGGGAAAGGGTTCAGAGCAGGTGTTTTCCCTTTCAGTACTAGGGAATGTTTAACTTTTCCTAGCAGGGACAAGACTGGAGTGAGATGGACAGAGAATGATCCTGCCCTTCCCCTTGGCTGGAAGGGTCTCCAGGTGCAGAAGACCCTCCCAAAGGTGGTTAAACTCTACTCAGGACTTGTGGGAGCAGGTGTTTGCACCAAATCCAAGATGAAGATCCTGCTCAGCGGAAAAGAACTGCAAGACAGACTTTAATAGAAAAGATCCTGGGAGCGTAATCTTTTCTGGTTGGGCAAAAGGAAATGTAAGTAATTATTTGATAATCATCTGTAAGTACCCACATGGAGAGGTGGAGACCTGAACACGGAGGACTCCTCACACCAGCAGATGGAGTTGCAAAAGAGACGCTGCCTGGAAGCTCCACGCCTTCAGGCCAGAATTAAGTTAATAATTTTTCATGTTGAGGGCAACTAACCTCTAGATTGACATGATGAGTTCTCGTAGATTCTCTGTCACAGGAAATTTTAAGAAGAATATTAGATATTTTTTCATAAAAGGTCTGCCTTAGCTCAGTCCCAGATACTAGATTTGAATCTGCAATCAATTTGGGTTCGTCCCAGCTCATGTCACAGGAAGCCACAGTAAATGTTAATAATGTTCCTTTCTATATTAAATCCTGGAAAACGGGAAGGCAAATGAACAGGAACAGTGACTAGAGTGCTCACACCCTTTTCTGAGTCACTTGTGACTATGCTCTACTGCTTACATCCAGCACAAATCCCTGAAGAGCTCCTCTGGCACTATTGGGGCTTGATCACTTACTTTTACCATCCCCTTCTTTTGTCTGCCCATGTTAGGACCTTCCCTTGCCCTCTTTGGCTGCTTGGTTTCCTCAAAAAATGGATTTGCCAAAGCCTTTTGAAAATTCCAATGGACAGTATAAATCAGATATCGTTATTCCATTTATTGATGACTCTTCAAAGATGTCCACGAGGTTTGTAAACTCTCAGGACTCCTTTTGACCCTGCCCAAGTGCACCAAAGTAGATCCTTTTTATCCAAGTTCCTGTCCTGTAGAAGGTTTGTGGTGCTCAGAATTCAGGATTCTGGGTTTGGTTACAGGGATCTATTTGACCACTCTTTGGATCTGCTTCAAAGGAAGACTCCCAATGAATTCTTGGGGACTGTGTCTTTGCTTTTTGCAAGTGTCTTGCTGGGAGCATGGCAGGGTGGCCTGATGGTGAATCCAAACTGAAACCCACACAGAGTAAATTCTGTCGGAGCAAAATGTTTTGTTTTCCTGGAGAACCAGAAAGCAAAATAATGAGATTTCCCAGCCTGGGTGATTATATTGCATGGATTTCCAAGTGCACTGAAGTCAGCTTCAGCCTTCATGTTTTATTAATGCCTCGTAGCTCAGTAAAATGAGTAATAAACTGGCACTTTGGAGAACTGATGGAGCCGTTCCCAAGGCTGGATGACAAGCAACCATTCATTTACTGAGTTCCCTCCAGCAGCTCTGCAGGATACATACAAAGAAAATCAAGGAGCTACTGAAATAACTACTTTGCACCAAAGGTGCTGCTTAGAGTAGGTGCAAAAATTCACTTCAGCACCTTGTGTCTGGTTTCTGTGTAGGGAAAATGAGGAAGAATGGTTACCTTGGCCGGATTACCACAATGAAATCAATGTTTAGGATTAAAATGTTCAGGATTAAAAACCTGCAACAGTCTTGCTGTCACTTTCAAATCATTCCTCACCATTCTGGAGCAAAAATCCCAATTAGTTTGAGGGGTTCTTTCCTCGTAAATCCACTCTTTTACTCTAATTCCTCTTTATAAAGGGACTAAGGCGAGAGGATCTGAAATAGGAGAAAACAGACAGAAGTGCTCTTAGATCTGTGTTTTCCCCCAGTGAGAACAGCAAATTCACAGATATTATCACTCCCATGTGTACTCCTGGGACAATTTTCCTCTCTACTAAAAATTAAACCAGGGAAACCATATGCCCTGCTTAGATTTTCTAAGCAAGGCTCATTTGTAGCGTGTCAAGCTGCCAGCCTTTGTGACTGTTCACTGAAGCAAGTTTTATTGTTACAGGAGATGAAATAGGGAAGATGCTCACTGGAGAGAATCTAAAAGATTTCACCAAGGCCTCTCAGCAAAGAAGTGGTAGGAACTAAAATGCAGGATTTCCTAATTGCTCATGCCATAATCAGCCCACTGGAACAGGCCATTCCTCTCCACTTGTGCTTGTTCAATGCTGCCTCTTAAAACCAGAATCCAGCTGTTGCCACTGAGCTGAAAGCAGCTTTTGTTAAGCATTTCCCTAAATGCATTCCAAGGCAGGTTTGTTTGCACTAAACCTGATGAGCCAGCTGCCACGAGCACTGCCACTGGAATGAGCCACTTCAGTCCCCAGCTGACAGCCAGGTCCTGAGGAGGTGTCCTTGGCCAGAAAGGAAAGCCCAGGCTGGAGTTTCATGACTTGACAGCCTCACACGTTTTTCTGTGGTGGATAAGGAAAGGGATAACAGCGTGCAGCACACAAGAGCCAGCGCTGCATTATTCAGAGGAGCTCCTGCACCTTCCATTCCTGTGCTACAGATTCCATGCACTGGCAGTGATCATTGGGAACTGGAAGTTTTCATAAGGCAAACAGAGCAAGTGGGATTGACAAAAAAAAAAAAAAGAGACAAGGTTTGTAGTCAAAAAAGGAGAAGGCCAAGGTTGTTCTGCATTTCACATCAATAACAATGAACAACCCCTCAGGCAGAGTCAGCCAAGCTCTCTGAGCCTCCAGCAGGTCTCTCTGCCCCATCCACCTGTGTGCCCCATGAGCCTGAGGTAAGGACATGGGGCAGCCTGGGGAGCCTCTGAAGAACTGAAACTCACTGCAGTCCATGGGAATCATTATGGTGGGAGACAGTCCTTATCTTCCTGCCCTTGGCAGAGGTCAGCCTGGAAATGCTGGAGGTGAGCGTGTGCTTCCCAGAAGGAATGGCAGCACATGCGTGCCATGGATTTATGCTTGCAATTCAATAAGTCTGCCTGCTTGAATCCAACCCTAATTGTAGTGTGTCTCACTGATGATTTAGAGCGTTTGATTTACTGATCTGATTTTACTCTTCCTGCAATTTCACCTCTTTGAGCAGATCTTGCCAGCAGGTTTTCATTACCAAATAGGTGGGTTTTTAAAATAGCACAATTGCAAGTCATAATCATAAATATCAATCTTCATAACTCATCTAAGCACTCCATGTTCTTGTAATGTCGTGTGTCAGGATTCTGCTGCAGAGATAAAGCCCAATCCACGCAGCTGCCAGCCTCTCATTCCTTTATTGATTCTGCCCTAGTTGCTGTAATTGAGTTTTTATACTTACCTTGCTCTTCAGTGTATAAATGCCCATCAGAGACAGGAAAAGAGACAGCCCAGGGAGTTCTACAGCTCAGCTCCTCTCAGCAGAAGAGGGTGCTGTGCAACTCTGATTAAAATGGATACTTCAGCCAGCAACTGAGGCAGTTAAGCTGAGGATTGCTTGTCCAGGTATCAAACCATGTTGCTCACACGTCAGCAGATGACTAGGAAAAAAGTTTCTATCCCTTGTTTTCCACTGGATGGGATGAAGAAGAGAATAATCTGCAATTTTCCAGCACTGACTCATCTGTTCTGAGTTGCCCGTGTTAAAGCAAGCCTTAAAGGGAGCTTTTTGTTTAGTTTATTATCCAGGACACGCCACTGTTCTGAAATGTTTGCATTTTTAAAATCCAGACTCACCTCTCATTTGGTGTGGACTCAGCTCTATTCATTGGTGTGTTTGCAGGTGGGAGTTTAAGGACTGTGTCCTCAGCTGCCAGGCAGCCAAGGAGCCTCTCTGCTATCACCACTTTTACTGCAGTTGAACAGTGAGTTACCCACCCTGGCATGAAAGGCAGGGAGCTGGGCAAGGACTCCACTCTTCTTTAGAAGTTTCAGGAATGCAGCACAACGACTGCTCTGACACTCTTAAGAAAAACACTATGCATACATTGGACTGAACTATTCCAGCCTGGAACTGGGAACCATTTCTGGGGCTCTGCAGCAACAAGAAGTGTGAATGTTTGAGTTGGCCAGGAAGAAGCAGAACATTTTTGGCCTTTCTGTGCTTCTGCCACTAGAGAGCAGGAGAAGGTTCTCCAGGTGAATATGGGGGATGAGAACAGCCTGCATCCAGAGTTACAGGTGAAGTTCTGACAGCAATACACCACCCTGTGTTCCACTGGGACTAGCTAATTCTTTGTTTTTTCTAGCCTGGACACTGCCCAAGGAGAAGGATATTCAATATTAAGGGTTGTACTCTGCTAAAATATACCTAGAATGAAGGACACTACATTCATGTGCCTTGTGCTGTGTGATAATTATCCTGTAGGTGTTTTTGCATCATTAAGAGAGACACCTCTCTGGCCCATGAAAATTGGTTCTGTGTTTTCAGCTTTTCAGCTTTTCCTGATGTTTTAGAAAATACAGGGTGAATCTACAGCTGTGGTTTCACAGTGCTTTACCAGCTGGCAGATGCTGGAAGTGGTCATGTCCCTCCAGTTCTGCTCTCCCTTCCCCTTTCCTTTCACAAACATTTCTGTTTCCTAATCCAGAAAACATAAGAGTTTTTTGTTTTGCTTCCTTAGTTGCCTGACAGATTAGAAGACTCGCTCAGTTTTTTAAAGCCCCTGCTGAGAGGCAGAGGCAGTAAAAGCAGCAGAGTGTAGGAGGTGGCTGGGGAAATGCAGCTCCCCTCTTTCAGCAGCAGTAACCTTTAGCTGGGGTTCATTGTGACACAGAATAGCAAGGTGAGGTAGAGACACCAGGAAGGGACTCCTTGCCAGGAAAGCTGTTGGGATGTTTTGAGAAAGAAGGGCTGAAAGCCCTGAAGAACACTCTGTCCTGAGCTCTGCCTGGGCAGTATCAGATGGTACCTTCAGGGGAGGCTCAGGACTCTGGTTTCAGCTGTACACGTAACTGCTGTAAAAAAGCACAGAGCTTCTGTGATCCGCCTTCCTTCTCATCACAGGAGAAAGGACAAAGCAGTGAGGACACAACGGAGGAAGATCCCAAACAGAAACAATGGATCCAGAGTGTATTTCCCAGTCCACATCCCGTGCAGGGTCTGTGGGAGATGGTTCTGCCTGCCAGTCACGTGGTCCTGCAAAACCTCCTGGAAAAGGATGCCGCCAAGCCAGCTCTTACAAGGAAGTGTTGCCTGGGCCTGGAGGTTATGACTGGATATTTGCATCCAGCAGCCCTGTCAAAGCTATGCCACTGGCACAGGAATGACATCGATCCATTCAGGCAGAATTCCTGGCATTTTACACTCCAAGGAGTTCGTTCTTCTGCTCTGTATTTAAAGCACATGCACAGTAAGGACAGGGGGACGAAGCCAAGCAGGTACCCAGCGCAGTTTCTCAGATACTCTAAAGTCCATTCAAATTCCCTTCTGCTTTGTTCCTTCACAAAAGTAGCTTTTTCCACTGAAGTCATTTTCCCCACAGGTTGGATCAGCAGCTCGTGCTGAAACCCAAGCCAGTGCTTTTCCTGACAGCGATAACCAGCTAAGGTTCCACTTTCCATATTGACTGACCTAGTTAGGACACAGCATGGCCTGCAGAGCTGCAGAAACCGAAGGTGGCAGCCAGGGGAGCACAGCCTCCCTTCCTACTGGGAACAAGATGCATTTGCTTGCACACTTCAGCAGCAAACTTCCTTAAGTGGACTGCTGCAATCAAGGAGCAAATCATCTCCATTGTGGTAATGTGGTTCAGACAAAAATCCTGTTAAAGTCCTCACTGAGAAGCCACAGTTTCTCAGGTTTAGAACGGACAGGTAGAACCCTCTGATCTGACCTCAGCTTTGTTTACACATTTGTTTTAGACTCTTTTTCAGGTTAACTAAAGGAAATGCTTGGTAGGAATTAAAGCTAGAAAATAATGAAGGAAATGACGATCAGCCATGGCTTTGAGAAAGGAAGATGTGGAGTAGGAATCTGTCCCTAAACTTCAATAGTTGCCCATGTTTAAAGTTAAAAGGGTGTTCATAGTTAGTACAAAAGGTTTTGTCATCTGTCTCCAACTTCCCTAGAGGGAAACTCTTCCAGAACATACCTGGCTTGATGCTTAGAAAGTTTTTCTCCAACTTTTCAGCCTAAATGTACTTGTGGTGCACTCACAGCCATGTACTCCTGTCCCAGTGTGTGTTAGCTCACACACAAAACCATGGGATGGTTTGGGCTGGGAGGGACCTTAGAGCCCATCCAGTGCCACCCCCTGCCATGGGCAGGGACACCTTCCACTGTCCCAGGGTGCTCCAAGCCCCAATGTCCAACCTGGCCTTGGGCACTGCCAGGGGCAGCCACAGCTGCTCTGGGCACCCTGTGCCAGGGCCCAAGGCTGACCACACACAACACACCCCACACCACACAGCTCTTTGTCTTGCAAACCTGCTGGGGGTTCACGTGATGCCACTGTCCCTGTCACTAACAAAGATGTTCAACAGCACCAGTCCCAGACCAACTCCTGAGGACACCATTGGTCACCTGGACACTGAGCCACTCACCACAGCTCTTTGGGTGTGACCATCCAGCCAACCCCCTACCCACCCTGGGGTTTACCCATGAAATCCATGTCTCTCCAGTTCAGAGGCTGGGATCATGCAGGACAGTGTCTGATGCTTCGCACAAGTTGATGACAGATGAGTCAGTTGTCCTTCCCTCAACCTTGTAATCCTGTCATAGAAGGTCACCAAATTTGTTGGGCAGGATGTGCCCCTAGTGAAGCCACGCTGGCTGTCACCAGTCACCTCCTCATTTTGCATCTGCCTTAGCACAGACCTGCTCCATCTTCCTGGGTCCTGAGGTGAGACTGCCTGCCCTGTAGCTCCCCAGACACTCCTTATTTCCCTGTTTGAAAATACATGTACTACATTACTGAAATTTCCTTGCTGCCAGCCTTGTCTTTAGCAGACTGAGTGGGATTTAGTCTTGCTGCAATTCTAATGACTTAGTGAGGGGTTATCACTCTGCTCTGCTTTTGTTTGTTCTGTTGTGATGGGCTTCATTAGAGAGATTGAGAGAATCCAAACCCAGCTAAAACCAGCCCCTGCTGTTTAGGCACTGCATAGAGAAAAGACTCAAAGCTGCTCTTTGTGAGGGCTGATGTTGTAGATGAAGGGTCAGGGAACAAAGAGAGGCCAAGGGTGGGAAGATGCTTCAGCCATGCTCACACATTCAGTGGAGAAGGCAGGCGTAGGGCAAGGTGTCCTGAGCACCAAGCCAGGTCAATGTACCCACACTGAGTCTCTGCTGTGACACTCTGAGACATCAACTCATCTTCCATTTCCACAGCTTCCCCCTGTCACTGCCTTTGTACGAGATCACACCTAAACCAGCTCCAGTCTGAACAGATCAGTTCACACACAGCAGCGTGGAATGTGTGTGGCTGCATCTGAGAACAGCCCTGTTGTCCCTGCAGAGCTGCAGCCGCTGCACAGACACATCAGGGTGGAAGTGCTGCTGCTCAGGTTGCCAGGGGCAGCTCAGAGCACGCACTCGAGATAGGGGCCATTCCCCAGGCAGGAAGGTGCCTGTGGATCTGCGGTGTGAGGGCAAAGGTTGGTGCAGAAAATAGCAACCAGAGTTCCTGTCTTGTGTTCTCAGCTCTGGCTGTGACTCATTACCTGAATTCTGATTAAACTGCTGAGCCTTGGGGGACTCCTACCAACACCTCTCTCCACCCTGATAAATAAGTCCACCAAGCTTCTTGAGTGTCCTGAATTTAAGGCCCATAGCTTCCCCACATCCTATGTACTGTGTGTGACCCTGGGCAACACCTGGGGCCTTAGGAGAAACTGGCAGTAAATTTTCACTAAAATACATCAGCAAAAGGGAAGAGAAAGCAAAGGAATTGTGAGGGAGAATCTGCAGTGGCACTGCATTAAGAAAGAAGGAAACAGTAAAATCTCTTCTTTGCCACTGTGGTGGAATGGCTTCCATAACGTGGTGTTCTGTGATGGGCTCCTTCTCAACAGAGTTTGTAGGGGGTTCAGAAAAAAGTGACACAAGTGAGGCGGGAGCTGAAAGGACTGACTTGTGAAGAAACATTTAATTAACACAATTAAGTAGGTAAAGCTTGGCTCAGCAATGACTGGGGGTCCTGAAAGCCACCTGCCAATAGCTGAAGGGTTTGAATACAAGAAGGGCAATCCAGTTTGGTATGGAGTGCTGTCATGAGAAAGGAAAGGGAATGGAGTAAGGACAGCAAGGCTAAAGCCCAGGAGTGTCCTGCCAGTGACACATTGATGCTGCATGAACTGTGAACTGAGAAGAGAGACATGTCCAAAACTTGTGGAAATTAAAGTCCAGAGCACAAGTTCTGAAAGGGCTCTGATATCCAGAACTGGAACACTGGAAGCAAAAATGCTCTGAAGTCAGTGTAGAAGTCACTTCACCTACTGCAAGCTCCTGGACAAGTGTTTTGAGTCCTGAGTTGCCAAGAGGCACCAAGAGAAAGGAGGAAGCAGCCCCTCTGAACTCAGGCGGTGCCATGTCACGAAGGTGTTGGCATCAGCAGAGGCCTGTGCACGCACGGAGGGAAAGCAGCCCTGTGGGGCAGAGCCCGTGGTGACACTGAGGACAAGGATCTCCAGGAGAGGACACGTGAATGAGTCCCACTATGCTTGGTTTCCATGAGCCTGTTCCTGAATGCAGCCAAGGAGCAGAGTCAAAACAGAGGGAGGCAACTCCTCTACAAGTGCAGCTTTCAGCCTCACCCCTCAGTTTTCTTCTGCACACGTATTTTCAGTCTCAGAGCAAACTGAAACTGGTCCAACACTTGCTAATTGCCTGGTATCCCACAGAGCTCCCACAAAACCAGGGACTAATCAGAGACCCAAGCAGGGGAGTGAGTATGTGAAGCACAGCTACACCTGTGAAGCTCCTGCAGGCAGCCTTCATAACTCTGACAGAAAGCACAATGTTGCCCTAATGCAGGAGAGGATTTCACCTCCTATCTGTACAATAGGGAGCATTACAATCCCCTACTTCTTCACAGTATTATGAACTTGATAATCTATTTGCAAAAAAACTCAGAACTCTATGGATGGAAGAGCAAAGATGCTCGTCCAGGTTCCCTGGACATTACCGGCTCTGCAGACAATCAGCATTATGTTATGGACAAAGGGTAAAAAACCTCACCTTCCTACAAATTATCCCGCTGCCATTAACTGATACCTCCCAAACCAAGACCAATTAGCCCAGTTATTCCCAAATCCAGTCATTTCTAAATCCAAAATCCTACCTATTCTTACCCTGTACAAGAGGCCTGTAGACACCCCAAGAGGCACAACAGCCCAAGGGTCAGGGACAACTTTTTCCCCAGAATCTCCTCAGACAGTCCTTTCCAGCAGATCTGATTTGCAAGCTGCTGGAAGATCAGCTCAGAGTATCTTTGGAAATTAGAAAGTATTGAGTGCACACCTTGGAGAAAAAGCAACCCAGATAAGATCGGGTTATCAGTTTCAGCTAAAGCGTTGGGATTGTGCTTGAAAGAAATCAAATGCTTTCAAATTACCAAGCTTATCTCTTTGCCTTGTGTTTTTCCTGTGCCTTGAAGACATCTGTGCTCAAAGCTTCTCCCTTTCTCTGGACAATGAGGGCTGCAAAGGAGCCTTTTCAGTGTGTCAGGTCAATAGTCCAAAGACTGAGAAGGATTTGTGCTATAGATAGTAACAGCATCAAAGAGGCCATTACATCTTCAGCACCAGTAATCCCCATTTTAAAAACTCCATTATCTGACTGGTTCTTCATTTGCTTGTCACGTAATCCTTGTTGTTGTGGTAACTCAGGAACGAGTGCTGGGAGCTTAATAGAGACATTGATGGAATTGCCTGTCCCTGGATTTAGTCAGGGTGGTTATGGGCAAGACAGAAAGAAATCAGGGACTAATGGAGAGTTCAAAGATGATAACTGAGGCAGGCATACAGTCTGGGAGGGTGCTGCTGCAATTCTGAAATACTTATCAGACTTTCTTGGGGACTGACCTTTTTTCTGATTTCCATGAATCATTCAAGATCAAATCCCTGACTCTATTTTTTTAGAAAACCATTCAGTGTAAGTCATAAATAGTGAACAGGTCTGTTCTCTGGATCAGAAATTGCTGAATTTCTACAGAAATCAATGTCTGCTCCTGGGATGATAGAAAATGGGCTCTTTTATTAACCAGAACAGCAATTATTTGTTAATATTTATATCCTCTTCTAGAAAATTAGATGTCTGGGGAGAACAAAAAGATGCAGCACCTCTCTGCTCCTGGGCTGCCAGCTGTAGTTCAGTTCAAACTGGTACAAAAATCAGTGTATTGACCTCCACAGGAGTGTTTGGTTTCTTTTGGAGGACATGGGCTGTAACTCAGGCAGCTGCCTCCTCTTTGATCACTGAACTGCAGGCAGAAGTGGGACTCCTTTCCCATCAAAACCAAAAAAGGAAGCCCAATAGGTCTATAAACCCATCATGGCTTAGGTGGGGAAGAATCCCTTGCTTTCAAAGACACTCTTCAGTAACCAAAAATGACTCACAAAGAAAAGACTGAGGATCAGAGTGATCATCCCTCTGATCTGGAAGAGTCCATCAGGTATAAGAAAGACCATGCTGCCAAGTGCATCTACATCCCAAACCCAACCTCTCCTCACCAGAGCCCTCAGCAGCCCAGGAAAAACCAGGTTTCTGCAGGATTAGGGAGAGATTATCACAAAGCTCTCTTCCTAGCGAACATGCTAAAATAGGGAGCACAAAGAACAGTAATGGCACTAAACATTGCCAGGTCATCTTTAACTCTCAGGAGTCTGATGCAAAGTCTGTTTTAAAACAGCTTTTGTAGAGACAACGCCTCAGGCAGGCCCAAGGCACAGGACCCATGACTAAATAGTACCAAATGAGAAAATGTGGCTTCTCCCTTAACGAGCAACCTCTGTAGTGCTTCTCCTGTGTGGGGCTCAAAGGGCTCAGCACTCAGCTGGAGCATCTGACTGAAATATGGACTTTTGGGGAAGAGCCTAATGTTTAGGCCTGAACTGGAGCAAAGTATCCTGTGGAGCAGAAGCCAAGCTGCCTTGTCTAAAAGGATAGCTCAAGGAGCTGTCCGTGGAAGAGCCTGTAAAATATGAAGATGCTAAAAGTGGTTAGGAAATAAGGCAGCTATTGGGTTGCCTCAAAATTAAATAGTTAGGAATTGAGGAAGAAAAGATATCCCCACATCAAGCTGCTGTATGTGTGAAGGAGGGTAGGAACAAGATGTTTCCTTTAGAAAAGGCTCCCAGTCTTTGGTCAGTAAATCAGATGTGCTGGGGATGGATGCAAATTCTCCAGTGCTGCTTAATGAATGGCAGCTGGCACACATCAAGGATGGGAGAGATATGATAGCTGGAATCTCCTGCCTGGAGCTGAGGGAGGGGGCAGCATCATCCTTCACTGCCTTCATTGTCACCATAACAAAGGTGTGACATCTCTTTCTGGCTGCAGTGTTTGGACACCAAGCAGCCTCAACAAGAGTGATTTATTACTCTGGGCTCTTCATTTATTCTGTGCTGTGAATTTGCAGGAAACAGCAGTTAAAGAAATGGGAAAATAAACCGGGATTTCAAATTGCCTTGGTGTGACACTTTAGCAAACAAGAGAACTGCTTTCTCATAAATTGCTTGTGATGGTCAGGCTGTGACTGGCTTTGGGAGATTCATGTCACTGGAATGAAGGGAACAGCAGCCCTGCATTCCCAGTGCCAGGCAGGCTGCAGGAGGACACAGGGAAGGGAGCACTCATTTTTTAGTGCCAGATCTCTCTTCAAGCTGTAGTGTCGGGATCCTCGGTCCTGCACCCAGTCCTGCCCTGAGCTCTGTTGTTGTTTGTTCCTGAGTTCTCTGACTTTCCTGAACCTGCACTGGTCCCCAGCCCTGTCCTGCTTTCCCAGCTGAGCTGCTGTGGGGCTGTGCCCCATTGGGGAGGATGCTACCCCTGTCTGTGCCCAGGCTCCCTCAGCTGCTGGCTTGCCTTCCCTGTGGAACAGCCCTGCTCTTCCTGCTCCTTTAGCAATTCCACCTCTTTGTGAGGGCAAGGAATGTGTGTGTAACAGGGGTGGGATGCTTGGGGGTGGAAAGGAAGAAGCAATTCTTCCATGATCACCTTCTTCTCATTTGTAGTTCTCTCCTTTTGCACACATTCACCATGGAATTCACTGTCAGTAACAAAATGAAATGATGGTCTCAGGATTCCTAGGGTGGGGGATATGGTAAGGAGCGTTTCATGAATTTGGGACAGGGATCAGAAAAAGCCACTAGAGAATGGCAATGGCAACCAGAGCCTCCAGAACAAAGCCAGCTCACACTGCTCCACCTGCAGAGAGCCAGAACCAATGTCTGCACCCGATGACTGCACTGAGAGCACTAAATGATTTCTGGTCTGCTCCCAGACTAGAACTGCCTTGCCTATTAAGAACTGAATGAGCCATGGAAAGCAAACTTTCTCCCTTTCCAGAGCGGCACATGCAAGGATAGGACAAAGTTTTCTGCTTGAATAATTTGATAAATATGCAAAAGTCTGGAATTCTTTGGGGCTGTTAAATATTTATCATTATGAGAACCATACATTTTCAGTGGGAGTGTAATTTGAAATGAAGGCACAAGCTTTTGGGCAGGTGAGTAATCTGAAAGACGCATGCCTCAGTTTCCCAGATTAAGCTTTTCACAACATAAGCACAAACTACTTCCAATGGGATGTGCCCCTGTCTAAAAATATTAAAGGATGAGCGGATGCACTGAAGTATGCTTCTGTTCCATAGATGGATTTGCCTTCATGTTCTATTCAATTTAAAGTAATGAAATTATAAAATCTCAGTACAACAGAATGAAGAAAATGCTGCTCATGCTGCAGAGCTCACAGCAAATTGTACTCATGTCTCACTCAAGCATGTGAATTGCAATGATGCCCATTTCCCAGCAGTCTGCCTCCTAGGGAACTTAATAGACTTCTTCTTGCCCTTCTTCCAGAAGGGGATTTTAATATCCCAAACTTGCAAATAGGGTTATATGCAATTCCATTACTCCCCCAAGGTTACAGCGTCTCGGTTTCCAATCCAAGCACTAGACAGTTACTAAGCAAAGTAAATTTCAAGTGTAGCTCCCACACTGGGGAAGATGTCCAGGAACAAACCTGCCTTAAAGCCAGAGCAGACCTATCTGTGAGGATGATTTGTCACACACTCAGGGGCCCTTTGCCTGCCTTGCTCTGCAGTTCACCCAGAGAAAACAAAGGTCAGGATTCGTGCACTGAACTCCGGGCACTTCCAGTTTCTAGAACTGTTGGATGGACAATAGAGCCTGGATCCAACTTCAGCTGTTCAAACACCCTCATGCCCCACCTGAAAACAAGGAGCCCCCCAGAGCAGGAGTGCCTGGAGCTCTGGAGCAGGGATTACACCCATGGGATTGTGGCCCCCGGGGCACTCAGCTCTTCAGTGCAGTTAGGAATAAACGACTTTTCCCGGCAGTTCAGCACGGCATTAACTCTGAGCCTCCCTGCTGCCAGTGGCAGCGCTTTACAGCAGAGGGACCCAGCGGGCCCCGCAGCTGGGCTGGATCGTTGTGTCCATCCCGCAGGAATGTGGCAAGGTCAGAACTGGGGCAGGGACTGACACGGAAAGAGCCTTTCGAGCTCACTCACCCAACACCCATTAAACAGCAGCAAGAGACACGCACATCTGTGCAAAGGCTTTCTGCCTGCATTGTTACAGGTTTTTGAAAGGTAGACGGATGGATGAGACCAGTGAATAACTGGGACAGTGGGAATGCTTCAAAAATAGCATCCCCTCCCACTAATAGATCTTCTGCTCTGTACCTGAAGGGGAAACGGCCCGTACGCTGAGCCTTTCTTCTTCTTGTTGTTGTTGTTGCTTCTGCACAGAGCTCTGAAAATAGATCAGTAAACAGCTCTGGGGGAAAAGGTATAATTGATGATGTCTTAGACAGAGGCACCCTGTTGATAATCAGACTGGGATAAAAAGGCATTTTCTACACCATATATTTTCACTTTTTTCCCCCACCAAAGTGACGCTTTTGAGGGTCTTTTGAGTTTGTTATTAGCCATAAAGTATGTGAGATAGTACCACCCAGCCTCGACAATATTTTGTACACCCCACTGGCCTGAGTCTGATATATATTTCCTTTTATGCTCCTTTACTAGCAAACACTGATTTCTCTAACTTGGTCTTTTAGCTCCATCTGAACTTAGTATTGGTGGTCCAATGTTTTATCTTGTCAAAACCAAGATGGGGATGTAGAAGCAGAGCTCTCAAAGAGCTGGAAGTGTGATGTTGATGCTCATTAAACAGCAAACACATGAAAGACATAAGACCTTTTAAATAATGTCTGCCTAACAATTCACTCAGTGTTTTTCCACATCGACAAATGTTATCTTTCACCACCTCCCCCTAAATTAATAACATGAATCTGTGATGTTTGCCTTGTACTCTTAATTTGGAAGACGCTGCATTCAAGAAGGACCAAATACTCTGAGAATCAAAAGAAAGAAAAAACTGGGCTGCAACTATGTTGTTGGAGGAACTGTATTTAAACTGCCACAGCCGACAAGCTCAGCCAGAGAGGCGAACTTAAAATACATCAGATTTCTCCAAGTGTGCTGCTGCTTACATGGGAGAAATGATGCGAGCGTCCTCTCCAGATGGCACAGGCAATTGGAATTCCTTCTGCCACCACAGAAGGTGGATCAATGAATTCTCCAGAATCTGATTTACTGTAAGATATTTTGGAGTATCTGCACTGGTGACACTGGGACGGATTCCCGGCTGTTTGCTCAGCGAGCCTGAGAGCAGAGTTAAGCCCATGAACTTAAAGCTGAGCACGCTTTGGAAAAGAAGCTTCACACAAATGGCTCTCACCATTGCTGAAAGCTGGAAAAGAACCCCATCCAATTCCAGATTCCACAATGACATTAATATAGCAAAAGCACTGATTAATTAAGCTGCGAAGCTTCCACCTCCAGACCTCAGAGGCAGAAGGAATGATATAACCAATTAATATACAAAAGCAGAAATAAATAGAACAGGCAGCTGCCCGGAATCCCATTAAATTCTAAAATAAGCACAATGTTGAAAATAACATTTAATTTTAGGAACTTTTTACTTGGAAAAAATCTTGATCAGTAAGATCTATCCAAATAAAAGGATGATTCTAGGATTTTACACTAACAACAACAGAAAGAATAACATAATTTAGTTGATTTATGCATTTACTCAGTTTAATTAGTGGTTACGGAATAATTAGTGACCTGTAGATTATATCCAGCATTTATGTGTATGAAATATTAAGAAGTATTTGAAATTCAAAACCCCCCCAGCCTACTTCTTGCCTAGTGGAGGAAAGAAAACTTTCTGAACTAATTTTCCAATGGCTCTATGCACTGAGGTTTGTGTATTAGCAGTTAATAATTCTTAATTATTAATTTTTAATCTTAGTATCATTCTTCTACTAACCATGAGACTTCTACTAGCATCCAGTATCTTAATGGATATTCTCTTAAGGTGCTTGATGCTCCTAGAAAGCTGCAGCAGGGACTCAGGGTGCTGATCAATAAATTCCCAAACCTACCACATACCTGAAACTTCTTATGGAAAGAAAATGTACAGGATCTTTTGATCCTTCACAGAATCCTCTTTATATTCTAGTTAGAAGGTGTCCACTCTATGCATGAGATGGCAGAAATAATCCATTTGTTTTTCTTACTTGAGACTTGTGCTCTGTCAAGCACTTTTTGTATCGTGACCATGATAAGCTGCTTCCAAGGGAATGATACGGAGATTCCAAGGGAATAAAGCAGGCAGTCCAAAGAGCCCTGCAGTGACACAATCCTTTGCTGGTGGCCCTGGTTCTCTCGTGGCACCAGGACAGTGTCCCTTGGCATCCCCAGCTGTCCCTGCCTTCCCCAAGGACACTCTGCTCCCTCCACCACAATGGCCCTGCCAGCACAGGCATCAAAGAGAGAAGCCTTTGTGAGTCATGGGCAGAGCTTTCCAACAGTTGCTACAGGAGCATTTCAGAACTTCACAGAGAGGTAACGATTACTCTCCCTGGTTTTTAATAGCTGCAAATCTTTCCACTGCCTGCAGTGAGCTTAATGCAGCACCAGCAAGGTGAGTGCTGCCGAGGGGAGCTGTGTCAGTGCAGCATTAAGGCACACTTAAATCTTAGGGAATTCAGTAGGAATGCTGCATCCATTACCTCGCACCAAAATACCTTTCAGAGTGCTTAGAGCACCATGAGTAATACCTGTCACTGGTTCTTACGTCCTCTCAGTGGGGGGAAAGCATGAGCCGGTCAGCTGGAGGCAGCTCCACCTCACAGATTCGGTGTCAAATGTCAGGATGTTGTGCACCTCGCACTGAAGCAGGAGCCCAGATTTGTCAAGGTCCTTGGCTCCTTTCCAGAGGGTAGCGGTGATGAATGCATTGCTCATGAGTGATTTGTCTGACCAGACCTGGGTGCCTGCAGTCAGATCTAAGTCATTGACTCATCTCTCTCCACAATCAATGCAGGCACAGCTCCACTGCTACTGAGAATACAGGGACTGGGGAGACTCAGGGAGGCTGCACTTAATATTTTCCTTCAATAAATAAGTCTTCAGATTGTTTTTATTATCAAATGCACAAGTTTGCAGGTGCTTCTCTGCGACTTTTAATTATGAACACCCTGAGCTGGTTTTATGCAGCCTTGGGGTGGGTGTTCAGAATGCAATGGGAGTGTGTTTGACATCTCTGTAATGGTTTTTTTCTGGGAATGGATGTGCCATTCACAAGGAAATCCTATTCAATAACCTTCTTGTGTCAGCACAGTCAGAATTAATCACGTCCTCCATTACACAGGGGAGAAGTTTCCATATCCCACAGGAATATGCTGCAGCCTGCATAGAAATCCTCTCCCTGAGTTACTGATTGCTTTGACAAGTAGGGTCAAAGTGTGTCCCACAATTACCCTGGGTTCTGAGCAGCTGCAGTGCTGCTGAGTTGAGGTGTGTATATATATTTATGTATGAACAGTTCTGTACTTCAGCAGCAATGAAGTGCCTCACAGTCCTTGTTTTCTGGATCTGACTGCACATCTGGAGCACACAGCAGTTCCACAAAGAGCCCAAACCCAAACACACCAGCACTCTGCTGACTTCCTCACCTTGCTACTGCTGCAGAGAAGTATTACAGAAGAAAACTCCTCCAGTCAGCTCCAACTGCTGCATAATACACTGGTCTGACAGCCTTCCCAACAGAAAACTAACTGGAAATCATTTTAAACTCAATGAATGCGTGTTTTTAGAGGCAGAGTATGGACTCCTGAGATTCTGACAGTGTCTCAAAGCAAGGAAAGGCTGTTGCAAATTGACTGAGTGGAACTGAAGTACGCCCTTGTCCAGTTTAATAAAAACTAGCACCTAAACTGCAAACATTCGTACAAGTGACACACGAGCCCAACATCTGTAGGTGCTTCTGCTTTCCTGGGAATGCACACGGATTCCATTTGGCAAAGCTTCACCAGTGGCTTCTTGTAGAAGTAGAATCTGGAGCAGAAATTGCACTCCCCTGTTCTCAAAGCACAACAAGAACGAACAGGAAATCAGATTTCCAAGCAAATCTGTTGTCAAAGTTGATCTGGGAGAAAGGAACCAAAATTCCCTGGATCCAACATTTAACACTGGTAAGAAAGCAAAGAGAAACATCTACCTGCACCCACAGATAAAGTAATTCAAATTAACTTCCTGAGGATCCATAGATAGGAAAGCTCTGTCAGTTCCTTGTGGGAATGAAACAAAGATTGGCAAAGTGATAAAGAAGGATTTATCTGTCGACACAATGGAGTGGGATTCAATACAGCAATATTCAAAGTCAAACATATAGAAAGAAAATATGGAAATATCTGAAGATTAGCAGATTGCACCATAACAGTGGCTCTGAAAAGAAGTGCCTGTGTGAGCTCTTGGGGCTTCTGTGACCATGGACTATAAGTAGCTCAGGAGTGAGGCAGAAGTGTGAAGATCTGGGAAAAAATGTCTTAATTAAGGAAAAAAAAAAAAGAAACTTGGTAAAATGTTAGCCAAAACCTCATCCCTTCCATGTACAGCTCAGGTTTCAGCAGTGTACTCCAGGCCACAGGCACCTGAACTCGGCCCACTCAGATCAAGGGTCTCCTTCATCGTTCTCCCCTCTCTCTGAGCTCAAGAACTGACTTGTCCAGACTGCTCAGCTGTGGCTGCTGAAAGCCAGGCCTGTACCAGTTAAACCGGTGTGCTTGTGTTCCCGCTTGGAAAAAGCAACCTGGCTCTTGCCAGGCCCCTGTTCCCAGTGCTGCTAACAATCAGTGGCTTGCGTGGCTCCAGACATACTCCTGCCTCGTGTGCCACGCTTTTGGCTAACAATATGTCAATTCAAGTTACAACTGCTCCGAGGAAAGAGCCTAAAAATAGAGGCCTTCCAGGTGGCTCAACAGACGGATCATTTGCTATACATGGCAGAACAAGTTAGCCTTTTCAGACTGTGCTTTTAGAGTAAAAATACCCCAGTACATTATGGCAGGAGTCAGTGCCAGCCTCACACAAGAGTACCTCACTCAGGTGCCTGGCTGCAAGCAAACACTGGAGCCCTCCTCCTTCCTGCCAGCTCCTCCAGGATCCTCCAGTGGGTTTGCCACCTGGGTCCTGGAGAGAGGGAGGTGTTGCTTTGTTGAGATGGACGTAACAACACGCATGTATAGTAATCCAAAGACAGACAAAGCTTTTTATTATTCTCTGCTACTACTATTATACCTTTTCACAATTACTGTGGCTAAGAAGCCACAGTAATTGTGAAAAGGTATAATAGTAGTAGCAGAGAATAATAAAAAGCTTTGGCTACTTAGCAAACAATGACATGGCTGTCTAAAAAACAATGACCATTCAAACAGCAATACAATTAGTTGTATTTACTTCTAATATGCAAGTTCCTTCTTGTACACTCTTGAACATCTTCTCCTTGTGTTCAGAGCATCTTTTATTGACTATCTTCGTGTCACTGTGGTTTTCACTGTGACTGCGGTTTTCTCACGGGTAAATTCTGACTGTCTTTAAGGCAAACTCTGCGAGACTTTTAGACCAGCTGTCGTTCTCATCAGGGGAGGTGTTGCTCTGCCATGACCTGTACCTCCCCTCAGCTCACTGCTGTGAGGCTGTCACGTTTTCTACCACCTGCTTTCCCTTCCAAGGGTGCTAGGTACACATAGGCTTGGCTAGGCAATAGCAATGTCCACCACACACACCCCCAGATATTCCTCACTACATGGACAACGATTCCACCACCAGCAGGAAGAACCATTCCTACCCAAGCCTAATTCAAAGCAGCTTTGAGACACTGCAGATTTTTCCTTGAATTCCAGTTAGACTGATGTCTTTCTGCTTCAAGCCCAGCAGCTGCCACTTGCATGAAACCCTGCAGAACAGTTCTGCCTGGCCACAGCAAGGCCTGACAGAGAAACTGCTGCATCTATCCTACTCTGCAGGCCACGAGCCAGGACTTCCCTGGATTCATGACTTCGTTCAAGAACAGCATCTTCAAATCAGGTTGCACATTCCCAACGAAGTTGTTAATCCTCAGGAACCTGCATCCTGAACTGTACTCTTGCTTAGTGCAGTCCTTTTCTCCTGAAGCTCTGAACTCTGAGCAACAGCAGCACTGTAGTACAGAGAGAAGATTCCAACTAAACTGCTCCTCTGAGAGCATCCACAAAATCTCTCAATACAATTGTAAAAATAAATTGTGCCCTGTCACTGTGCAAAAGGAAGGAGAAAAATGAATATTGGACAGCCACGGACCCAATCAGACATAGCTCCTGTCTGTCTCCCAGCCAAATTTATAATTACTTTTGCTATTTTATCAAGTTTCAAGCAATGCACTTCAATGGAGGGAAGTAGCAAGAATAGTTCTGAAGTTAACATGGGTGTAATGGAATTTGTAAACTCTTATATAAGAAAAGTCATCAGCTGGAACCTGAGCACCCTGACTTGTTCCCTTAAACCAGCAAAAACTTGCCAGTGTCTGCTGGATCTTCACAGCTTCAGGGAGTGGTTTGAAGTGCTTAGACAGAGGAGCATTTTGTCTTCCTCTAACTCCTTTTTGGACATTTCTTTCTGGAATGTTCTTCTCACCCTTGCAATAATATATCCATACACTCCAATAATAGTATCATGACCACTCGGGCACATGACCCAGAATAAATTTTAAAGCTACAACATTTGCTGGGGTCTTCAGTTCATTAACAGATTGTTGCAAAGTTGTATTTCTCACCCTCAGACTCACACACTGGAGTCTGGGAAATGCCATGCGCACCCTATGAGTGTCTAAGGTTCTGCCATCCTAGAACCAAAGAAGGGATGAAGTGGCTCATGAACTAATGCTGATACAAAAATTGTCCATCAGTGCATGTCAAACGCAAAATGGCCTAAGGGGAACAAGGGAGCTGCCTCCTGGTGCCAATTCCAGAGGAACTTTGGGAAGGCTGAGGCTTTACATCATCTCATTGCCACATCACAGCTCATAGTTATCCTGCAGTGCCCATGGAATGAAAGAACACACGGCTCTGCTCAGGGATTCCCAGTTGCAGAGGTCATGGCAATAGGATGAACCCTTAACTCTCACCTGTCAATTCTCGATTGTTATTTTTTTCAGAGACTGTGGTCTGGAGAAAATATTATTCATTTCCATATTCATGAGCATATGATACAACACCTGTGACATGCAAACATTGCTTTATATGTGTTTCAATGGGAGAAAGTTCACATCATCTGTTGCATGCTTTTCCCCCATGCATTGTCTCCGACCCTATGATCCTGAAGGTCATTTTCACAAATTTACAACCACCTTAAGACAAAATTCTGAGTTCAAAATGTGTGACAGAGTGACCCTGCTGGTTATCTCCTGGCATATTGCAGGTAGCTGAGGATTCACCCAGTTTTATCTGCTTGTATTCTGCCGACAGGGAATAATTTGGAAATCCTTCTTCACGGAAATAATAACTAAGTTCAGAACGAAGTATTTGAAAATTGAGTGGCACTTCATGGTATACATTAAATACTGATGAGTGGTGCTTGAGCTTTAGCGATTTGGCAAATCTAGAAAAGGTCACTGAGCAATTAAGTAACCCTCAGAAGTTGTTTCAGGACATGTGTTCTTGCTTCTGGAAGGCTCATTATGAAAGCAGGTAGGAGACAGAGGATAAAGGTGTGCACGCTGCTGGAATGGATAATGGCTGTGCTGTGTGCAAAATTCACTTCCCCAGCTGCTGCATATGATATGCTGAGAGTTTCTTTTAGTTTGAGTTCTCTGGATATTTTTAAAGAATGAATAAAGGGATTTTATTCATAAGTTTTAAAAGGATGAATAAAATGCCTTGGTTTTTTTTCCTGAAACACTAGTATTAATAAAGATGGTGCCTGGGTTTTGTGCCTGATTTGACTTCCTGCATATTATATATGGCTAATACATCATGTATTTCTCTATGGTTTCCATCACTTGAAGAAGCAACTAGAAAAATGCTTTTTTGAGTAAGAAAAGTAGATGAAAAGACATAGAGGTGCAGACTAAAGATTGGTTTAGAGTCCAGCCTCCAACATCAGCCAGTAGGCACATTCCTGATGCACTCCCAGGGTCTCCTGAGTCCTGTTTCCTCTAAGAGGGAGACCACCACACCTACGTGGTGTGCCAGGCTGTGTTCTTCCAGCCCCGTTTTTACCTCCCCATTTCTTATTTCTATTCACCCCAAAGCTGCACTAAGACTTCCTTGTCAGTCAAGCTTGCCCTCCATAGCTCCAGGAAGTGCCTGGGAAACATCTCTCAGAATCCACCACCACCCTGGATACCTTGAGGGGGCAGTGGCCACTGTTGGGAGTGTTTTGCAGGAAAATCCCGTGAAAACACTTCTCTGCTGTCCTCTCAAACCTTCAGCAACCTTTGGCCCCAGGGCTCTCTGGTTCCATGGCCCATCACAGCTTTCTTCCCTTGCATTGCTCCCATTACTTTTCAGATCCCTGTAAACATTTGGCATCCACAACACTCAATGGCAAAGAGATTGTTTGTTTCTGTACAGTCAGGTGTGTGCTCTGTATTTTTATGCATTTTTCTTCAAAGTAATAAAACCTTTTAAAATATGAAAGACCTTTTTGTTTTACAAGAAATTCTCAGATTAATGCATCCTACTTTAAGAAACTTCAAGAAACCTTGCACAACTTACATGTACTGGAGAACAGGTACAGATTGCTTTGAATGGAATGAAAAGCCCAGACAGATTTAAAAGCTCATAGTTTCTTAATAAGAACAGAGCTTAACTTCACTTGCAAATGTGAGTCTGCTGTGCACTGTCCAATAATACCTTTAAAACTCTCCAACTGCCTCTGTTACTATCTTAAGTCCTAGGCCTCTGTGGAGTAATGGCTTTTGTTCCCCTAGTGAGATGTCTACAAAAGAAGACAGCGCTCATCCTGATAAAAGCAGGGTCACCTCACTCAGCACCTTCCCCGTGGCACGGAAGTGTCCTTGAGACACTCTGGACTTACATGGCAGAAGCGCAAATCCTGGAGACAACTTCCAGGCTGCTTCCCAGACAAGCAGGCAATTCCAGCATTCCAGCCAACTGCTTTCTGCTTTGAAGGGAATTTAATGCAGGAGCCTGGATGATATCTTACTTCTACAGGGAGCATGAAGAAATCCCTGGTGAAGGACACGTGGGAGTCACACCAAAATTGTCTTCTGGGGAAAGAAATGCCAGCATGGTAGAAAGTTTAGGGGATGTGCAGATTCTCTGCAGCAGTGGCTGTCAATCCCAGAGTCACACCACACAGTACAGGAGACAGACTCTGAGGCACTGGGAATGGCAGCAAAATAAATATAAAACCATTTCCCTCCAGTCCTTTATCGTCAAACTAAAATATTCTCTGTCAGACTCTTAAAGCACTAACAATTATTTGACATTAGCACTGCTGGAACTGAGACATTTTTACATCTACCTTTACAATTATTGTAGTGAAGCCATGAAAATGCTTTTTTTTGGAAGGGGCTGTGTTTTGAAAGCATTGTCTTGCAGCACGTGAGGAGAAAAAACAGCTTGAGAATGATCTCCAACCTTCCACTGTGACCCCACACCTCATTTCTGTTCAGATAGCAGAAATGCCTCTCAGAACTTGTATTTCTCTTGATTTCTCTTGATTAATGTGCAAGCTTATGTCAACTGGCATCTGAGTTTTCCACTGACATCAGGCTGTTGTTAAACGTTAGCAAATTCTCTACCTCTGGAAAGCTGAGATAGGAAAACAAAATCTCTTCCATCACAAATGACATTCCAGCTATCACACTTGATATTTTGCTGAGAATAACAACTAAGATTGGATTTATTTGCATCCCTGTCTATCCAGGTTTTGTGTAACAACAACAACAAATAAGACTGAGCGAGGCTCTCACTCTTCCTTCTATCAAACAATATCAGAAGAAATCAGCTGAAACTGGCAAAATTAGGCTGTGAACTGCTGGATGATCAGAATCATACCCAGGTTCTGCACAGAATGACAACAGACATCTCTCAGGTTTTCATGCAGAAAATAAATTAGACTCAACTGAGCAACTGCCTTCTGTACTAAAATTAACAAAGACATGGAATACAGAGAAGATACTCTGTGTTTATGAAATGGTGGGATTATCTGGACTCTGTAAAGCTACAGGAAAACAAAGCCAGCTCCTGTCCAAGAGGTATAAAAGCAGGCTCAGAGATGAAAATGGGGCA
Organism: Eopsaltria australis; assembly: GCA_034509425.1. Taxonomy (NCBI): domain Eukaryota; kingdom Metazoa; phylum Chordata; class Aves; order Passeriformes; family Petroicidae; genus Eopsaltria; species Eopsaltria australis. The sequence continues at coordinate 941,040 of JAVTVJ010000292.1, forward strand.
TAAAACTGTATCCTGAAGACATGTCCGAAGTTTAATCAGACTTGCCTGTTTGGCAAATGTCCCCTGTGAGAAGTCAGGGACAATGAAGGAGACTGGGAGGATGGGATACTCCTATTTGCACTCATCACAAATTCACAGATTAATTTTGTAAGATGTACAGGAAGAGAGCAGCCCAAAACAGAGAGATACCCTGTGCCTGGTGCTGACTGAGAGAAGACAATGTCATGACATATCCCCTTCTGTTGGGTGTCTGTGAGTCAAACACTGCAGCCACCAGAGAGACTCCATCAGATTGCTGACAGGAAAAAATGATCAATCTCTCTCATTTTAATTAACAAGAACAGCCCAGTGTACATTACAGCACAGCATCGTTTCTACACCGCACCATATGCGACCCAATAGCAAAGCAGGAGCCTTGGAGTGATGGAGAAAAATCAGGCCTTTATTTGTGTTTTAGGCTATGAAAGCAAACAAGGGAAATCCATGCTCTGGATCGATACTGTTCTCCTGCACATCCCCACTGTGTCATCTGTGGTGAGACAGGAACGTCTCCAGGATCTAACGTTACAGGATTTGGGGATCTCCACTGAACTGAGATCCCATTCCCTGCCTCAGAGGCTCCTGGCAGACAATACAACTTCCACACAAGTTACTGGGATCCTGCTGCAGGAGATTAAGCCCCTGTTTCGTGTGTGGTAAATACGAGTAACTACATTAACCTTAAGCTGAAGGAGAACATTTTGTTATATAAGCACATCCCTGCTCCTGTAATGCTATTCATATTAATACAAAACACAGGGGAGATTAAGCAAGTAAATTAAATTTATTAGCATTCTACTGCTTGCTTCCTAACCAGTGTGGGATTCAGGGGACTAAAGGCTCCTTCTCATGTGGCACAGATTCCAGGTTAGGTGTCAGAGGGACAGCTGAACGTGGCAAGGTGGCTTCAGTGTCACACTTTTATTGGAAGTGCTCAGGTGCATGTCAAAATCTCACATCACTAACATTAGGCTTTTTTTTTTTTCTCAATTTTAAAAGGCTGTATATTAGGAACAGGAGCTGAAATACAATATTCTATTTTGTTTTATTCTATTCAGGCACGAAGAAGCACAGATGTATTACACTAGTTAGACATATTTAGAGTCCTCTCTCTCTTCACCTGCTCCACTAAACCCTTGGTTGCACACATGATAATCCAGTAGTCTAGAAAGAGAATTCAGAATTAGGGTGGTGAGGAGGGAATAACCTTCTTTGAGAATGCACAGAAGTTCAAGACATGTTCTTCCTCTTTATGCACACATAACTCTCCCTGACATCAGCTTTGGGACTGAGGCTTAAAGAAAAAATCAAAGATGTATTTTCTCCTACAAGCTCACTGCAAGAACTGCTAAAATCAGTAAAATGCAACCTGAAGGGAAAGAAAAAAATCGATTTTTCTTTACAAAAGAAACAAACTTTGACAGAGTTGTCCAAGTCAGAATTCCCATTACTGCTGTGTTTATATAGCAGTATGTAAAGGTTTACTTTAGGAAATGTTCAGAGTTAATCAGTACAAGAGTTAAAAGCATAGACAATTCCAGCTCCTGTCCATATCCAAGACTGTCAGGAATTCAGTTTACAACAACCCCTCTAAGTTCAGACTCTCCTCCTGCTAGGGTCACTCTTTACCCAGTGGTTAAATGCAAACCAGAGTTGTTTGGGATGGGAAGTCTTGGCAATGGCTTGGACTATTTCTTCTACAATCCTCATCAAATAAGGGGCACACAACAAATTGCTTATCTCTGATCTGCAATTCTCCCCTCCACCCAGCTGTAAATTTGAATTAATTAATAAACGCCCTTATGTTTTCAAGGTTATGGAAAATGAAAAGCACTCAGCAAAATGGATGCACTGACAGTGAAGGGTGTTTGTAGGTGGGGTTTTTATGTAAATGAAAAATCTGTGAGGCAGCAGCTCCTTCATCTGTGCCCCAAGTGCTAAAGTTAGATAACTTAAAAGGAAATAAAGGAAATGCAAATAAATTATGTTTTGAACAAATGCGACCTTCCCTGGAAAAAGTGCAAGGCTTTATGCAGCAGAGTCTCAAATCACACGACGAGGTCAAAGACCCCATGAAGTCAGGGCTTCACGCTGGCTTTGGAGAGACACAGGACAACTCTGCTTTCTGTTCCCAGCACCTGCTCACCAAAGGGCTGGCACAGGCTCTTCACTGCCTGCCACAGCCCTCAGGAGATAAGGCTTTTGTGGCACCTCCATCCACCAAGCTGTCCCCAGCTTCTGGCTCCATTTGAAACTCTCCAGCACATCCCATGGCAGTGATAACCACAACACACAGACCCACATGGCTGCTCTGTCTGTCCCACAACTAAATGTGCAGATAACAGACACTGCTTCCACAGCTGCCCTCTACAGCTCCAGCACCTTCACAAATTATTCAATTTTGGGAGTAAGATCAAACCATTTGGGAATGGTTTGGGTTGGAAGGGATCTTAAAGATCATTTACTGAAGGTGTCATTGAGGAATGTGATATTTGACAAGTTAGGAATGCCACCCGTCAGATAAACAGGAACAATATATGAACTTAGGGATCAATCTTTGGAGACACACTCAAGCTGAGTAACTTCTGAAAATAGAAAGGATAATTGAAGACACTCAGCTGGGAGGACACTTTAAATCTCATAGTGGTTGAAGAGTGGATTCTCAAACCAATCTTAGTCTTGATATGGCCACTGGAAAGACAGTCTGTGAAGTGTAAGTGCAAACTAGCCAGGCTCCTCAGCACATCAAAGACAGGAGCTGCTGGAGCCAGTCCAGAGGAGGCCACGGAGATGCTCCAAGGATGGAGCCCCTCTGCTCTGGAGCCAGGCTGGGAGAGCTGGGGATGCTCACCTGGAGCAGAGAAGGCTCCAGGGACACCTCAGAGCCCCTGCCAGTGCCTAGAGGAGGGTTATAAAAAAGAGAGGGACTTTTAGTATGGGCAGGCAGTGACAGGACAAGGGGCAATGGTTTTGAACAGCCAGAGGCAGGGTTAGATGGGATACTGGGAAGGAATTGTTCCCTGTGAGGCTGGTGAGGCCCTGGCACAGGGTGCCCAGAGAAGCTGTGGCTGCCCCTGGATCCCTGGCAGTGTCCAAGGGCATGTTGGACACTGGGGCTTGGAGCACCCTAGGATACGGGAGGATGTCCCCACCCATGGCAGGGGGTGGCACTGGATGGGCTTCAAGGACCCTTCTGACCCAAACCATTCCAGGATTCTGTGGGACTCTGGTGCCAAACACAATCATCAGACTTTACTTCTACCTTACACTGATACTTGCAGCACATGACGTCAGAAACACATTGATTTGGTCTCAGTTTTTCATTTGATAATGTAAAGCTAATTTCAAAGGAGTAGATTTTGACAAGGCAAAAAGTGGAACAGGATAAAAGTGATGAGTAAAGTTCAGTGCCTGCAGCTCCCACAGGTGGGTGTGTGAACACCTGACACTGCTCAGGACAGCAGAGGCCAGAACAACACTGAGGTCTGGCTTCAGATTTCTGTGTAAGAAGGCTCAGAGTTCATCTGCCCTCAGGCTGACTCGTGTTGAGAGAGGTGGATGAGGTATTCTGGGGAGAGGAGGGCACAGAACTCCTGTGCAGCAATCCAAGAGGCTGAATTTCAGCAGCACTGAGAGATCTGGGCAGGGAGGCTGCTGACTGCAGATCACATTCCAAGGAAAGCAGGAACAACCATGGAAAACGTTAATTAATGGAATGAACCTGAGGAAATACCACAACTACTAACAAAGCAACTAAAGCACAAGACAACACTATTTATTACAGAAATCAAAGCAATAAATCAAATATTCTGAATAGAACATTTTCACTAACCTTTGATTTATGCCACTGTGAGGAATCCCATTCGTGCCTTGAACACAGCTGGGTAGAAGCAGATGGGAAGAGCTCAGTACCACAGGGAAACCTCCAGAATTGCTAAAAAGCACCTTTTGTTGCTTATTTTATCCATTTCATGCATCTGGCACCCTCGATGTTGGTAGTACATTATTTGTCCAATTTGTGTGAGTTCCTCCAGCCCAGCCCCAGCACTTGTGGCAAACCTGTGCTCACACTTGACAATAAAGTCACGGTGATGTGATTTTATTGTTGCTGTTATCACCACCATTATTATTAAAAATCAATAACGCAGACTGTTCAGCAAAATAGCCAGTACCACAATCGACTGTTGTACCTCTAACAATTCTCAGCACATTATCAAATCCATATGGTGTAAGAAGGGATCTCTGTCCCTGCACTGAGAGCTCTTCTTTTTGCAATTTCTCTAATTTATTAACAGGAGCAGAGACTTCTGCAGTGAGAAAATTAACTTGTGCCACTGCAGTCTGTGAAGTCTCAGGCAAACCTCAAGTACACAACAGTGATAAACCCTTGGCATCTAGATGGGATTTGCCATCTCATCTCTGATGAAACACATTTTAACCTGTCAGTCTCCTGACAGCTTTTACTTGTCTCTTTCTTTTATATTTTATTCTGTAATTTTTAAAAATTGGCAGCTTCTGTAGCCTCTTAAAAAAAAAAAAAAATCAAATCAAAACACATTTTAACCATTTTCCTATATGCCTACTCTCTGAATCCAGAGCTAATCATGCAGTTCCCCAAGGAAATTAGAATCAGCAAAAGCTTGTGTATTGGTCTCAACAAAATGCTCATTTGACTTTATATGTATCTAAAATCACATATTCACGTCCAAAAAAATAGAACCAAACTAGCAGAGGCTAATAAAGCAAAAATCTGGGAGGAGATTAACATATCTGATGCTCTTGGTTTCCATCTGCCTCTCTCAAACCCACACTTTGAAATTTTAGTTTTAGTAAAGTATTAAGCTTTTGTTTTCTTCCTGCAGAAGCAAGAAATTACTCTTGGAGAATAGACACTGGAAACTGTTTTCCACAGAAAATAAATGCTGCAAGCAGTTTCCACCTGAAACAGGGGAAAATATTTTACCTGTATGTACTCATAATATCTTTCTCTGACAAAAACGTTCAGTTTCTTCTACAGATTCCAAGAAAGCCCCAAGTCTACTGGCAAATTCTGAATGTTTGACAAGCACAATTTGAGGAAGCCTCGTGGGGAAGCAGTGATTAGAGAAGGCAACTGGCAGCTGGGAAGCCCACGCTGCATTCCCAGTTTCATTACTGATGTCTCTGGATGACCTTGTCAAGTCATTTAATGCCTTTCTGCCTGCCTTTCCCTATCTGCAAAACGTTTAGATAAACATCTCCCTTTTGGAAACACTGGAAAATTGTTTATTTTGGAAATGGTTCCTCAGATGCTAAACTGGCTCACGGGTGCAACATCGGATGAAAAACACAAGGGCCACAGGACATAAATGTCAATCTAATATTTTCTAATTAAACCATCTAGATTAAACCATGCAGATTAAACCATCACAGTTTAATAGGTTAACCTCGTCCCTGAAGGCTTCATTTCAGATGAGACGTTAGTTATTTTAACTATATTTATATCAGCCAACACAGCATCACCAATGCAAAGCACACAGGTACAGAAAAGAAGGGAAAAAATGGCATAAACTTATTTTTTTCTGCTTAATTTGACTATTTAGCCAAGTTTCACCTTGGACAGGTGTATGCTGCTGGCAGTGGGCAATGCACAGAACTGGGATTTAAGGTACTGGGATGGTTTAACTCATGGTCATGGGCATCCACATGGGCAATCCACATCCATCATTTCAGGCAGTCCCGAACAGTACCTGGATCCTCTGTCCTCCCTCAGTGACCTCGACCAGCTCATGCATGTTTTAATTGTTAACAGACCAAGGCATGTACTATAAATGCAATAGCTAAGTGCAGTCATGTCACCATCGCTCCTTGTCCAGGCAAAGTGTAGCATTACATCATTGTACAAGCATCTAACAGCTGAAATGGGGAGAGGAGTGCAATTTTGACTTATTAATCCAGCTGTTTGATGGCTAAAACCATCAAACACATTGAAAACACCTTTTTTCGACAGACCCCAGTTCAGTTACCACAAAAACCCCTGTTGCAACTCTAGGAAGCGAACGCCACCAAGAAATGGAAAGGTAATTGAAAGTGTAAGGATAGCATTTTTACAGGGACTTGCCGCATTCCACCTGGGGAAAGATGCACGCTGACATCTCGGCCGGGTTCCACGGGCACATCACAGGGCGCAGCGACAGACAGAGACTGTAACATCTTCATCATCCTCCTTGCTAAACAGCTCCGACCGCTCTCCCTCACACGCCACAAAATGGCGGCCGCGGTGTCCGCGCTCCTCTCCCCTCAGCGCGGACGGGGGGACCCGCCACGCCGACACGGCCAGGGGCTGTTTGGGAGAAGCTGTAGCCACACTGCCCTCGGAGCAGGAGAGGGAGAGGAGAAAAAGGGAGAAGAAAGAGAGGAGGGAGCCGGGAGCTGTGCACGACACCGCTGAGGGAAAAGAAGCGGCACCACCTCGCGAGGCCGGGTCGCCACAGAAGTCGCGGCTCGAGCCCCCGCGAGCCTCGTGCTGATTGGCTAACAGTTCCCGCCGCTCGCCCTCTCCGTCTTCCTATTGGCTGCTGCTTCCCGCCCAGCTCCCGCGCGCTGCCCTCCACGGCCCCCGGTCCCCTCAGCGCCCTCAGCGCCCTCAGCGCCCTCAGCGCGGGATGGCGGCGGCTGGCGGCGTTCGCGGCTCCGAGCATGGGCTGACTTCGGCGCCGGGCAGCGCCGGCGACACCTCCCTCCTCTGCAGCGCCACAACGTGGCCCTTGAAGCGCTACGGTCGCTTCCTCCCCCCGAAGGACGGTGACGATAAGGGGCAGAACACCTCTTGGAAGGTGCTGGCGACGCGGGGTGGGTGGGGGCGGTGTGGCGTAACTGACTCTGCTGTGAGGCAAACACGAATAAATGAGGCCTTTCAGGTGTCTTTTTGCGAGTCCAGAGCTAAAGCAGGAATTGGGAGAGATTTTGCTTAATGAATTATTAATGACAACACATCCGAGTGTTTAGTGGCCCACTTTTTTTTTTAATTCCTTCATTCAGCAGTAACCTGTGGTAATGAAATCTACAGATCAAGGTGGAAGAATCCAGAGGGTTGTTCAAAGTAGTTAAACCTCTATATGGAGGTATAATTAGTGAAAAAATCATTTAATGTGCCTTCTGTCTGTGGGAGTGGAGGGCAGGTTGAGATGTGAATTACACACCCGGCTTCTAACAGCGACCTTTGAGACCTTTTATTTGGCACTAGAAATGGAAATTGTAGATTCTGTGTTTGCAGGGCCAGATTTTCCTTTGTCTGTCTTTTTAAAGGTGTTTGACTCAAATGAAGAATCAGGCCCTCTTGTCCTTACCATTGTGGAGTCTGGCCATTTCTTTATTTCCCAAGGGCGAACAGTGCTGGTAAGTTTGTAGTGTATAAAGAACATTTCTCCTTCATGTTACCATCCGTATTAACTTCATTTCTTTTCTCAGCCTCATCTTCTCTCCCAGTGAGTGGGAACTGTCAGTTTTGTTTTGCTCATGGTAATTCTCATGTGCTGCTTTCTCTTCACATTTATGAGAATAATGCTAAATGCATTATTTCCTACCAATGTTGGAAGATATTTGGGGGTTTCTTCATGATTCTTCTGACTAAGAAAACAGAAAAATAACACTGTTTAGAAATAGGTAAAACTATGACTTGTATGGTCCAGCTGACTGCTTGCCAACGACCTGCTGGTATTTTGGTTTGACAGTCTGGTTTATCAAAGGGTTTGGATTTTCTGTGTTGGATGATGAGATTTAACACACAACGTGCATCCTTGGAGACAAAGTTCAAATGTTTTCCTGTAGCCTGCGCTTGCTTAAACATAACCAGCTACTAAATGAAAGATTTCACAGTGACACCAAAAGGAAAACTGTCTAGAGGGAGTGGGTTTGATGGTGGTGACATGGAAGACCTTGCTGGAAGGTGGAATTAAGTGTGTTCAGTGCACATCACCAGTACTCAGTGGTGATAACGAGTAGGAACTGGCTGGTAAGTACGTTAGAAAGGTATTACCAACCCCTGGAAGATGCTGCAGTATAAAGATAACAAAGCTTTTTTACTAGAATGCATAAGGGACTGTGTTGCAGCTTTAAATATGTATAATCTTATAAATTAGTTTTTACTGCGCCTCTTAAAGGGTTTTAAACGTACAGAAATTTAAGTATGGGGAGAACCACGGATAGCCTTGAATTTTTTGGCCTGTGTGTTAGGAATATTGAATAGTTAATGCAAGAGCTAACAGAGAGCTGTTACTGTGGATGTCCCTCAGCTCGTATTTAGTGAGGACAAGGTAAAAAGGGACTGTGGAAAGTATTTTAGCTGTTGTGTTGAATAAGAAAAAGGAAAGAAGTTTTGAAAACGTGGATGGAAATGAGACTTGCTGCCATCCCTTAGCACATTCTGCGTGGAATGATTCAGTGCAGGATGCTCCTGTTCCCAGTGGCTGTACCTGTTAGTGCCCAGTAACTGCCATTACTCTAAAAGTCCTTGAAATAACCATAGGAAAGCTAATAGCAACTTTGAATAACTAACTGAAGTGCAGAAAAGGCCCATCCCAAAGCTGCAGCCCTTCAAAGACTCCTCTGGCAAAGGCTGAATCTGGCAAGTAACAGGGCAGATAAAAGTGTGCTGTCAGAAAGCATGAGGGATCAGAAAAGCTTCTAAAAACTTGGCTGAGAAAAGCCATTTCTTGCAGCTCTTGTGTTTAGAGCCTAGTGAAGCTTTCAGGCAGCTGCTTTGCATGAAATGCCAGATGAGGAATTGCTGGGATCTATCAGGACTGTTCCAGCTTCTGAGAGACACTGAGATACTGCGGGAGCTATCACATAGTGCAGGAGAGGTGGAACAGACACGCTTGGTAGGTGTGACCAAAATATTGTACTGACAGTTCAAAAGGGGAAAAAAAAAAAAAAAAGTTGTTTTTGTTTTTTTAAAACATTTATTTTGGCAATGCTTCTATGCCAACCTTAAAGTTGACACACTAACATTTAGAGAGAGGAGAAGGAAAAGGAAAAGGTTAAAGGAAAGTTATACAAAGTTGGTTTTCCAGCCTGTTGGTTGCTCCGGGTGCACCTCTTGGGGCAGGTGTGTTTGTGCTGGTGGCACGGGAGTGTTCTGGGCGTGCAGGACTGAACTGGTGGGAGAGGCACTGGTACGTACTGGGACTGTGTGTGTTTCTGAGATTGCACCAGCTGCAGTCCTCCCACTTGTCCTCTTAAACATACCTGAGTGGCTGAAAACCCCACTAAATACCCAATCTGCTCGTTTTCATACAATCACAGGATGGTTTGGGCTGGGAGGGGCCTTAAAGCTCATCCAGTGCCACCCCCTGCCACGGGCTGGGACTCTTCACTGTCCCAGGATGCTCAGAGCTCCATCCAGCCTGTGCTTGAGCACTTCCAGGGATGGGGCATTTTGCAGACTCCTTCCTGAGATGGCATGTAACAACAACCCAACTTGCAGTGCTGCTCAGGCTGTATTTTTAGTGCAGAAATATCAGAAATGGTTAATCTCAGCGGTTCTATCTCCCTCCAGTCCCCAGCTGTCAGTGCTGTCACAAACCTGTCACAATATTTAACCAGGCTTTGCACGACTAAGTACAGACCGTGCTTGGAGCCTGTCACACACCAGATCCACTCACTGGGGGTCCATTATCCTGGACATCCTGTCAGAGGGGATAATGCACAACTTCTGCTCCAGAGGGAGTGGATCAATTTTGATGGAATGCTGCAAATGTTGGCATGATTTTACTTGTGCTCTCATTTCCTCTTGCTGGCCTGGGCCGGGCTGTGTCCTGTGGATTGCCACGGTGTCCTGCCATACCTCTGTGCTGCCTTACTTGCATTGAAATTCCCTCTGAAGTACTCACAGAACTGTTTTGTGCTGTGTTGGAACTGCATCCTTTAAACTGTTGATGTCTTGTCTTTTGATCTGTCTCCTAATCCCTCCTTTTCAGCCCTTTTGATGTGCTCCAGGCTCCTGGGTTTGAGGGAACTGGATAACAATTACTGTAGCTTTGTACCTCTGCACACGAACAGGGTGAGGCACAAGATCTGTGTCACAGGGACACGTCTTCTCAACATGCAGAGTTTGTATTTTTGTAAAGTTTTCATTGATGAATAATAAAAGGGGTTTTTTTTTCTGATTCTCACCTATGAAGAACATTTGCACAAAACTGAAAGAGCTGTGAAGAAAAATTTCTGTTTTGCTGATGGCTGGATTAATAGCCATAGTCGGAACAATATTCAGGTGTTTCTGATTGCTATCAAAACACTGTGATGGGTGTACTTACGTATTCTCTTAGTCCTTTTAATTTTATTTAAGTGGGAAAGTTCAGAAACCTTTTATTTAAGAGTCCACTGGCTCTTTTATGATCCGTTTCTAAGAACAATATTTATAAAATGGCAATAAAATATTCACATAGCCTAACAACTGGGTTTTTTTTAATAAATACAGAAACAACTGTTTTCCTTTCAAAATACCATCTCTTCCTTGTGTAATGGAATGAAGAGGAGGGTAAATGGAACTTCAGAGCATGGAACATAAAAATCCCTGATGCGTAATGCAAAATAAAGGGTGTTTTGATTTGTTTTGTTTTGTTTTGTTTTTGTTTTAAACCAAATTCTTCATTTGAAATTAAATTACATAATGTATTTTTAGGACCTGTTTTTGCTGCAGTGTTGCCTCACAGGCTGCATATTTGATGGTAGAAAAACCTCATTCTTGTATACTGTAGTCAGTGGAATTTTACAGGAATATCTCAACAGCATCTCCGTTAATTTCTGGCCATGCTCAAGATACATCATGTTCCATTTACCACAACTCTCACTCCTTTCTCCTCTCTATCAACACATCATGGAAATTATATTTTGGTGTTCTGTTCAGTGCAATTATTTCTGGTGCTAGAATTCATAATATCCTACAAATTAAACAAATTGAAATTGTGAAGAGGACTCACTTAATAGGGTAAAATTAATCCGGAGTAATTGATTTGTGACCTGATCTTTTGAAGAGTAGACTGAATGTCCTCAGTACCCTCCTGGTCCCCTCATGACTTCTAATAAGCTACCAGTGCTTAGGGTACAGTAGATTCTAACTCATTAATTAGGCAAGCATTCAGCAGGCATTCTCATGTTCCTGATGCTCTCTTTGCAGTGCCTGAAACTCAGGCACCAAATTTTGCAGATGAGATTCACAACAGTGCCTTGGGCAGAGATGGTCCCTGTGCAATAAATGAGGGCTCCTGACAGAAACCTGGGGAGCGAGCAGGTTGCTAATGCTGCTTTGTGGTAGAGCACTGCAAGGCCACAGAAGGTTGTTCTTTTATTAAAGTTTTGTTGGCTTATTTAGTACCACAATCATAGTTTTAAAAATCTCAGTTTCAGTTTGTTATTTATGTGCTATTGTTGGGATTATTTTGGATGAGCTGAGAGGATCCTTCTGCATCAGCTTTCCCATTGCTGTTTCATGTCAAGGGCTTCTGCTCTTTCCTTTTCTCTTGCCCCAATTCTCTTAAACCCAGCTCTTAGAATATTTTTTTGAGATTAGTGATGTCTGCTAATGAAGCGTGTTTACCCTAGAGTTTAATGTGTGGTATCAATCTGGGGAAGTACATATTTTACATTGGGAAGGAAAGAATGCATTATTGGAGCTTTAGCCAGCTCATCCCTGAGCATCCAGTTCCCCTCTCTGTGTCCCTGGACAAATGTCACTGTTCTGTAGTTCAGGAAAAAAACCCCAGAACAATTCAGGTTGTCAAGGTTTGTCCTGAGGTAGGGGCTCATCTTCGCTGTCAGTGTGCTGTGCTCTGTGCCCATCTCAAACCCTGCTCCTGCAGGCAGTGTTTGCACTTTGGCCAAAGCCGTTCTTTGGGTGGCTCTGTGAGTCCTGCATTTCCTCCCTCCTTCAGCTTCCCTGCCTGTGTACACACAGAGCACTCTGGTTAATGAGTTCAGCCCTCGTGTGTTCTCTGCCACAATCAAACAGGCTTAAGAGCAATATTTGAGGGTCTAAGAGATTGAGGGTAAAAAAAGGATAATGCAGAGCTTATCATCCTTTTATTCCTCTCTCCTGTCTATCTGCCTTGATTGTAAGGGTTGGAAATGTTGGCAGGGACAACTTTGTGCTTCCCTCACTCTACAGGTTGGCTTGTTTGGGGATTTTGTTGTTGTTGTTCATGTTGGCTTTTCTAATGTTGACTCAGTATTCAAGACAGCTCATACTGCAGAAATCACACCTGGTGTTACTTAGATATTGGAAATAGATAAAAAATTTCTGCTTCCAGGTGTGTTACAAGGGAATGAAGGTAGGAATGAAGACTGGAGTGAAATTATCTTAGAATGTTAATTTTCACAACTTTATTCTAGAGTCATTAATGAAGGATTTTTACTTTTTAAATAGAAAACTGCTTATTCTGGGGAAAAAAGTGTAAACTGGCAACTCACATTCTCTTTTGGGAAGGCAAGGAGTTAAAAATTGCTATTTCTCAGATTTAGGCAAGCATTTGATTTAGAATCTATGTCATGTTTCAAGCAGCTTTTTAATTATAATAACCTGTTAATAACAAAATCCTTATTAAAGTGATCACCACTGATCACAACTTACCTGTAAAAACCTTCTCCAGTTTTGTTTTCTGAAAGCATCTCAGTTTTGCCTGTTCTTTAACGTGCTGTATAACTCTTGAACATAATTCTCAAGCTTTTTCTGCTTGCCTGCTCACACATCTTTATTTTTCCAGTCTCCTGACAGAATGGTTAATAACAGTCCTTGCAACTCCAGTGTCTTGGTTCTGTTTTGATCAGAACCACACTGTGGGGACACCTGGAGGTAACATTACCATTGCTCTGGTGCCAAATCAGGCACTTCCGAGAACAAGCAAGGTGTTACACAGTATAAACGTTAAATTGTAATAATAGCCACAATACCACAGGCCAGAAACGTGGGTATTTGAGTTTAACATACCACACTTCAAACCTAGGTAGTGAATAATTAGTCTGTCCCCAGGGTGTGGAGCTCAGGACAGGGTGACACAGGTAGGCGGTGCCCCCTCTGCCTGGCAGCAGTTATTTAAGCCATCCCTGGAGGTTTGGTGGGCATTGCAGGAGTTGGCAGGGTGCTCAGAGCGTCACAGATCCCTCCCTTCCCACTGAAGTGCTTTCCCAAATCCCTCCTTCGGCCCTGCCAAGGCTCCCTGAGTGGAGCTGAGCAAGGTTTGCTCCCCACTTGTGTAGTGGTACCTTACCTTGGGAAAGGCAAGGGTTCAGGAACTGTCTCAGGTGCCTCCCTGGAATCTTTGGAAGTAGATTGCTCTGTTTTCCAGGGAATTGTGTGCCATGGTGCTGCCCAGCCTGTGTCCCAATGGTGCAAGCAGGATGTTGTCTGAGGCCTGTAGCCTGTGCACTATTAATTCATGCAATAAAACTCCTTTTATCTCAAGCTGACCTCCTGCTTTCTTGCAAATGCACGTTCTCAGCTGAGTCCTTAATCCATAACATGATACAGTGCATACATTCCTTCAAGCTGTGAACTTGGAGAACAAACTGGTGTATTTGCATTTCATGGGCCTGTTAGAAGAGGCAGCTCAAACTGGACAATGTGTCTCTCTGTAGCATTCTGGGGTTTAGTTTGTCTTTTTTAATACTGGTTGTGATTTAAGGGCAGACTAGATCATGTTTGTGACCAAAATAAAAAAGCTTTTTCTCCTAAGCTATTGTTTACACACAGTTTTGTTTGAAAACATCTGGCCCTGTGCATGAGTGAATTCAAACTAACTGGTGCAAGCCAGCATAGCTGAACTGCTACACAAATAACATTTCTTAGCTACAGAGTCATTTTCCGTTCAGATAGGGTTGCAGTCTAACAAAACACAGATAATCTGTTCCTGTGTTGTTTAGCACCACAGGGTTTCTAGATGCTACAATAAAAAATATTCATAAATCACATACAATACCTTCCAGCACAGCTCACAGCCCTCATTACACAGCAGGTTTCTGAATGCTGAAATGTGAAGTCAGAACAAAAGTATTTCCAGTCAGTGCTGGACTCGATGGCTGTGAGGCTGGATCAGCATTTCTGGCTCCTGCCTCATGGCAGCTGTGGTCACATCTTGCCTGCTTCCAAAACATTTGGGAAACATCTTGCTTTGTTTTCTCCTTCAGCTTAATTTCACTCAGTCCTCCCTCAGAGAAACTTAGATTTTGGTCACAGATGTAGGCAACAGTTTTCCTTCACAACTCTTTTGTTACAAGTACAGTTGTGAAGAACAACAGGAATACGTGCCTGGCTGAACATCGATGACCAAACTTAGGAAAGTGCTGCTGTTTCTCTCTTCACATGGTGAACGTTTGGGCTCTTGTGTCCCTGCCCCATTCTAGGCTGTATTTGGGGGATATTCTGATTAATCTTACACTGCCATCTGGCTTTGTCCCTGCCCAGCTGACTGGAGCGGCTACGGATGCTGCCTGCTCGAGGGAACAGGGACCAGCTGCTCTGCTCTGTTCCCTGCTCTGGCAGCGTGGTGGCAGCACCAATCCAGAGGGAACGCTGCTTTTTTCTGTGTCATCGGTGTGTCCAGAGCACGTTGAGAGTCAATCCATCACCTCTGGAAAGGCACAGTGGACTGTCATCTCAAGATACTGCTGTGCAGTTCCCCGGCTCTGCCCCACACCCCGCTCCTGGGTGTTGGCAGAGAGCCTCCTGGCTTTGAGCGTGGCTCAAGGGACACATTTATTGTGTTCTTCCTTCTTGTTGCTTTGAATTCGTCCACCTGACTTCATATGTACTGCCCTGGAGTGACCCTGGCCAGACTGGACAGGGCTTGGAGCACGCTGGGACAGTGGAAGGTGTCCCTGCCATGGCAGGGGGTGGAATGAGCTCAGCTTTAAGGTCCCTTCCAACCCAAACCAGGCTGTGATTTTGTGAATCCGGGGACAATGATTTTAAAAATAAAGGGGTTATACCTAAATTGCAGTTAAATCAAATTTTGGGGTTGGAGTTGGATGATCAGGAGTACATAAATAAAAATTTCAAATGCTGGTTTTTCCCACTTGTTTTACCTCAGAAACAGAACATATAAAAGAACCTGGGGGACATCAATAAAATAGTTGGTAGGAAAATTAAACAGTGGACTGCCTTTCATAATTTCTTTGAAAACAGTTATTATTTTAAGGAGACAACATTTGTTCAACCTTCATCTCCAGTGAAAGGAAAAACACTGTAAAACCAGACTGAATATGGGAACAGCTATATTTAAATAAACAGTTGGTGTGTCTCCAAAACAGAAACTACTTGAACAGAACAAGCACAAGCAGTCACAAATTAAAGTGGCCTAGTGAAGGAATGGTTTAAAATTGCTTCACTAGCAGCATTTTGGGGCTTGGTTCCACCTCTCCCCATTGCTCACCAAGTGATCTCTCCCTGTTGTTTTGACCTTTAGGCCTTTCCCACTGAGCACGTCCTGCCTTAGGGCACTTGGAGTGTGTTCAGCACATACACACACTCCAAGGGCCTGGCCGTCTTACCTGCTGGCAGCAATTGCTTTTACAGCCCACAGGGAAATTCTTTATTCCCTCTGACCCCAGATCTTTTGGGAATGGTACTTCCCTGCTGGCTGACATTCTGGAGTCTGTCACAGCAGATGTTTGAGATCCAGTCTGCCTTTGGTTCAACTTTTCACAGCTTTTGAGAGTCTTCTGTAAAAGTGCAGGTAAAAATCTACATGCAGTTGCTGCATGAGACTGTAAAGCCAGTGCCAGCACAGTAAAGGAGCAGAGTCACTGAGGTGATTACTGTTCCAGAACAGAATGGCTGATGGTTTTCCAGCCTGGACCCACCTAAGATGGATGGTGACTGTGGCAAACACTGCTGGCCCTCCAGGATGGACTTGACTTGGGGATTGACCCTTAGGACCCCTTGGAAGCAGCCTGGGCTCAAGCCCTTGGTCATTGAAAGCATTGTGAGTTTGAATAAAACAGGTGCCTGATTTCCTCCCCGCCCTAACATTCATTAATTGTTTGGGGTTTTCCCCTGGACTTTGCTAAGGAATGGCTCAGTGACAGAGACACAAATCTGTTGCCCTGCAATTGTTTTTCACCTTCCTGGGGTGTTTTTACAGGAGGCTGAGCAGTGTGTCGAGTTTGAAGAGACTGACAGTGATGCAACTGGAGGATAATATGCATCTTTATCCAATTAACAAAGCTGCTGCTCGGTTCCCTGAGTGCCACCTGGAGCCAAGGCCTCCCTGGGCCTTGGATAAAGTGGGGCTGTGCCATTCCCCGGATTTGCCTGCCCTCTGCTGCCCTCCTGGGCAACTTCAGCACTCAAGCTCCAATTGCAGCTGCTTTATTCTGGATTTCAGGGGCTTTCATAGCATGCATAAATACAAATGTAAAGAGGTATGGAAATCAGAACATACCTCGACACAGTGTTGTTAATGGATTTTTAATCCCTGGAGTGGTAAAACTTCCACAGTGGCAGCTGTTTGACAGCTACAAAAACTGCACAGCTGCAGTGCCTGATCTTCATTAGGGCTTTAATTACATCACAGAACTTAAAAACATGTGCTCCTGGTTGCTGCTGTTTGCTGTGCCACTGGTTTGTGTCCTGCTTTATTTCAGGAAGGCTTTTCCCTGATTGATTCCCACAAGTGGCTGAAGATAGTGAGGAGAGCAGAGTGCCTGCTGCTCCAGGCACAGGCCAAGGTGAGCTGAGCTGCTTGGAACATTCCTAACACGTAACACAGATATGAAGAAAATCTCTCCATTTTGGCCAAGTTAAACTAGAGGGTGTAAATTATCTGTGTAAATTAGATTTTTTTTACTCTAGATGCTAAACAAGAATGGATTGAATAATCCTGGTAATGGCTAATACTCAGTTTTAGCAGCTAACTCTCAGAGAGCAGTCTAAAAACAGCCAGACTGGTTTTATTTCACAATGTATCTGCCATGGCTAACAAAAAGATTAAGCAAATCTCTTCCAAGACACCTCTGAGTCACACTGCACTTCAGCAAACAAACTCTCTAACCAAGGAATTATTGAACCATTTTGTGGCCCCTGGCACAGCAGCAGCAGGCTGGTGGTTAAGGTATTTGGTACTCCAGGAAACAAAATGGACATGGGTTTCTGGTCTCCTATTTGGCTCTCCTGATGTAAAAGTGGTTGATTTGCATTCAAATAGTCAAACAGCACTTTCTTCTTAGAAATTTATGTAAAAATCTCAGGATTTTAGTTCTTAGATGAAAGCTGATATTCTGTAAGTATCTTAGTGTTTTAAATTCATGGCTTATGCCTGAAACGAAAACACCTCTGCACTCTGCTTTCTATCAGCTTGTTAGAAAACCTGAAGACAGTCGGGGCAGGAATTAGTTCTGATGAACCAGCAGGTTGTTCCTTCCCAGTTAGCAGAGCCAGTCCCCCAGTGCAGCATTAAGGGATTCTGCTGCTCCTCACCAGCAAGACAAAACCAACATCACACTCACTGCAAGGCTTGAGCAAAGCTCTGAGGGGCAGTTCAGGAAAGGAGGAATATTAACAGTCTGAAATTAATTTGGTGCATCTCAATGTTTACTTACCATTAATTCACACAACTTCAGCTGGATTTAATAGCACCGCAGTGGTTCTACCACACAGCTCCTCTGTTTTATCTCCTAACAGTGGATGCAGCTTCTGTGCTCATCTTTATGATAAGTTTCTGGTTTATCTTGTACTCTTTGTTTTTTGTAAGTCATTAATAGTGCATTTGCAGCGGAACTTACTCATCACTTCAAATACAGCTTCAACAGGGCACTGTGGACTCTTAGCCAGCAGAGTGAGTTTCAAAACTATGAACAGGAGCCAGGTGAACGTTCTTAATGATTTTGCAATAAATTATTTCCCTTCACATTGTTTTCCTTAAGCTCAGCCCCCCACCCCAGCATGAAAGAGGTGTAAATTTAATCATCCTGTGACCTCAGGGTTCTTTAATACTTCAGCTCTCATGTGGTTCAGGTGTGACTGCCCAGGACTCAGTTTATGCTCTAAACCTTGACATATCCCAGCTCTCTTTCCACAAAGGAACCATGTTTAATTTTCAAAGTCCACTGTTGTTTATAAATTGCAAACTAAAGTATTTAACAGTCCTTGTGAGAAACCTGAGGGAGTCTAAACAGCTCAGCCTCAAAACTGATTTGGGGATCTAAACAAGCAAGTGTTCTTTGAAAGTGTCAAGAAGAAACTCCACCCAAGTTCCTTTTCTGTCACTAAATCAGAACTCACCTGTCTGGCATCCCACAGCTCAGTGCCTGGCTCTGTGAGGCTGCCCCAGTTCCTTAATTAATGAGGGCAAATCCAGCTGGGCACTGGTAAATGAGTGCTGCACTTCACATTAGTTTGACATTTTTCCCTTTAAAAGGCACTGAGACAGGCTTTTGTGCTTACCCGACCCTAAAAATCCTTTTATGTGATGCAAACATCTTCAAGCAGCAGGCATGTAAACACAGGGGCTGTCAGGAGGAGCTGCCTCATCTCTGAGACAGGAACTTTAAAGTGAGGGCTGTCCTCACACTCTCATTCCACAGCCTGGCATTAAAGTGGGCATTGAAAATGGGTTTGACATTGGAACCTCAGGAAGATGAAAACCTATATAACCCAGGCTGGGCTGAGGAGAAGTTGCTGCTTCTCTAGTACTTCAAGTGTTTTAAATTGGAAATTTCAAGATCAAACAGAAAGTTCCATTAATTCACTTTGAATATGCACCTACCTTACGTCAGCTCAAGGTGCTTAGGCCAAGTTTATCACACACCGCAGACTGCCCACTTCAGGGCAGTTTGATGAACCTACTCTGGGGGGTCAGAGCTATCTGGGGGTTTTTAATGATTTTTAGTATCATTTCACTCTTTAAAGTAATGCATTTGAATTTCCTGCACTCCTAATTCAATGTGTTGGCTTCTGTTCAAGGAACATTCAGGTGAGAGCCAACCCAAATGTGTTGGTTTAGCTGCACACAGGCAGACCAGCTGGGGTTGAGTTTGATGCATCAGGAACATAAATTCTGACTGGAACATGCCATTCCCAGAATTTCTAGTTCAGATCCAGAGTTAACTTCTGCTTACTGTAGCATCATTTTTCATCACAAATAACTGCAGAGCTGGCGCACCCTTACAGGATACTACCTGCAGCAGCAATAAAACTTTATTTTCCTGCTACATGTAAAAGCTGAGTCTTGGCAAGGCCTGTCCACTTGGCTAAACCTTGAATTAGGGATGGGTGGCCCTGCATCACTTACCCTTTTCTTGCATATTTTTATCTGATTTTCAAATCTGCAATCACAGTCTTCTGGTTAAGCTGCTGGGAATAATGAAAATACAGTAGGGAAAACCTGTTTGTTTTTAAATTGATGCAGTGATCCAGGAATATATTGCCTTCTTCCCACCTCCAACAAATAGGGATTGAGTCCAAGTAGTTGGAGGAGATTCTGAGTTAATTTGATTTCCCTGCGTTTGTGAGCAGAACGAGTGCCGCATGTTCCGTGTGCAGTTCGGAGGGAGCTCCAAGGAGGAGATGCAGGAGCACTGCTGCACTTGTGTCCAGAAACTCAGTGACTACGTCCCGGTGCAAGGGGCTGAGGAACAGAGCCAGCAGCTCTGCCACGGCCTCAGCCAGGATACCCAGGGCATGGACACTGAGCACACAGTAAGTGACCACACACACCAAAAATCAATCAGCTCTGGCTAGGAGAGCTGGACATGACAAGTTTCTCACAGCTGTGAGGTGTCTCCATGAAACAGGAGTTGGGAAATGAGTTCTACAGGGTAAAAATGATCAGGGCCACAAAGTAACCCTGGATCCTGGCTCCTTTCTGTGTTTACCTGCTCCTGGTTTGCAGTGGTAGCAACTGCTACAACTGCCTGTTTACAATTCAGGCCTAACCTGGCACATCTAAAAGCAAGCTCTGGAGGAACAGAATGTGTCCCCTCTCCAGGATAAAGTCCTGAGGTAACTAGAAAAGGTAAAGACAGACAGCATTTTCCAGGGTGATTATTCCTACATCTCTGCTCTCCTGGATATTTAGATCCATGGAAAGGAAGCAGTGTGCTCCTGTGAGCATCCATACATGGCGTTCTTTGAAGTTACTCCTAGGAAGTAGCTTATAACTTCAGTTTAGCCATGAACTAATGGGCCTGTAGTTAAACTGTCAGGTCTTTCATTTTTAAAGAGTGGAGCAGATGTGCATGCAGGTTCCATAAAAAGATGCCTTTTTACTGCAGAAGGTAGCTGAGCACATTCCCTTCCCGTCAGCGCTAAAAATGGAACTGCTTCCCCCCCTGCACATACCCACACTCTGCTTGGTAACAAGCCCTTATTTGCATTTGGTATTTTCTAGCCAGATGAGCCTCTCTCAGACTTCAGCACAAGCCTTGGAGAAAGGAGATCTGTAGCACAGCTCGCACAGGTAAAAACCAAACATCTCCTGTTTAGATCCTGCAACTGAGTCTGAGAATGAGCTATCTCAGATCCCATTAACATCTGGGAAATGCCTTCCCTGAACATCAGGATGCCATCATCTATACCAGCAAAACACTGGCTCTGTGTAATGATCCGGAGCCAGGGAATAGGCAGCAAAACAAGGTGTTTGGTGGTGTAATCACCCCATTTGAATAGGAACAAATGACACACTCAGAGCAAAGAAATACCCAGAGGCAACATCCACATGAATGGCTCTGGCACTGGTTTGACTCTGCAGAAATGACTCGTGCAGATCAGAGCTGAAGCCTGAAAGTATCGATCATGGAATCACAGAGTATCTCAACTAACCCTGCCCTCTGGCAGTGGGAACCCATTCCCCCTTGTCCTGGCTTTCCAGGCCCTTGGCCCAAGTCACTCTCCAGCTCTCTGGGAGCCCCTTTAGGCACTGGAAGGGGCTCTGAGGTTTCCCTGGACCCTTCTCAACCCTGACCCACAGTAGAACCTCCCCATATTCCATGGACAGCTTCACTGAGCAGTTCTGGGTAAATACCTGGAAGTCAGCTGTTGCTCAGTTACTGGGAATTTGGGCCAGTGCAGATGCAGATGAGCACAAGTCTGCTCTTTCCGGGGTTTTGTGCAGTTGCTTCTAAACTGTGTCTTTCTTACCATTCTTTCATAGTCACTGGGTGAGCACAGAATCCCAGAATGAGCTGGACTCATTCCAACTCCAGTGCCATGATGCCCAGAGTTCTCCTACCACCACAGGAGAAAGCTGGGAGAGGGGGTTAAACAGGGATGAAAAGGATGTTTTAACATAAAAGCCCCATACTTCACTTCCAAAAGACATTTAGCTAAATGAAAAGCTTGGAAGTGCACACTTGGTTATCCCTACACAATCCATGTGTGTACACTGATGACAGAATGGATACCCACCAGGAAGCCACGATACCCAGGAAACTGGCATTTCCAGGGTAGATTTGCAACTGAAATAACTGCAGGGGAATCTGACACTGCCTAAAAGCTACGCTGGAATCAGAACTGGGCTCACGTACAGAAATCACAGCTGACTGGCAGCTTTCCAAGAGCATCAAACCCAGGCAGCTGTGTGTTTCTCCAGCATCCAGGAGGGCCAGGGTGGGGCTGTGTTGTGTCCGAGGTCAGGGCCACCTTCCCAACCTTCCATTCACAGTCGGTGCTGCGGCAGCGGCCAGAGCTGCCCCCGGCGTTGCGGCACCCGGCGTGGAGTGCCCGGGAGCTCGGGCCCTTCATCCGCCTCTGCCTCATGGACCAGCACTTCCCAGCCTTCGTGGAGGACGTGGAGAAGGAGCTGCACAGACTCGCTGAGGAATGAGGCACACCCGGCGCTCCGTGGGGTGCACGCAACTCAGGTGATTAAAGGTTGAAAAACGAGGCCTACAGCGGGTTTTTGTCGGTGTTTTATTTTTAAAAACAGGTGAATCCACTTTTTATACATCATTGCACTTCAACAAATACACAGAACACGAGTTCATGCAGCTACAGTTACGCACATCATGAGAACCCTGGTAGGTCTATTTCTACAATCTTTAAATCATGAGAAATTACAGTGTCAAACTAAAGAGGAATAACTAGTTGCATAGAATATCACCATGCTGTAACATTTCATCATTTAAACAAAAAAAAAAAAAAAAAAGAAAATTATAAAAGTTTGCCTGAATTGAATGTACAAGAATATGTCGAACACATCAGTGCAAAAGGATTTAAGAATTTACATGAGTTAACAAAAAAAAAAAAAAAATCACTTAAAAAGCAATCATATATATATATATTTATAAACTGAAGGTTTGTTTTTGTTTCCAACTGCATCCCACCACCACCAGCAGCCCCTGGCACCACCCAGCCCCGACACCCAACAGGACACCCCGTGCTCCATGGTTAAAGCCCTTAAGGAAAATTCCAATGTCCCTGCTGCGAGCGCCGGCCCAGCATCGCTCCCTCCTTCCAGCCATACAGTAAGGAATGAATATCAGCAGCTTCAAAATGAACCACAACGACTTCTGGTTTCCCCTCCCCCAAATATAAATATATACTGTATATATCTTTTAAGTTTTGCTGTACTTTACAAAAGAAGTCTCACTAGATGGCAGCGGTGCAGTTTTGAGCGGTGCCGAATTTAACAGCTACAGGAAGTAAAAAACAGCGCATGCGTGAACCCGCCTGGCTACTGCTCGTGTAAAGAGAGGAAAGGAGGAAAAAAAAGCAACATTCACAGCACATCAAGCCCAAAAGAGTTTACACCTTCTACACGGAAGCATTATTAAAATTCATCTGGCTAGGTCATCCTTGCAGGAGAGGCTAAATAAGGCATGCGTCAGACAGTCATATTGTTGCTCACTTGGAAAGGAAAGAAAAAAAAGAAATCAGACAGAACTGGAGTTCTAGAACCAAGAGTTCCAACCCTTAAATTTAGCAGGTCATATTGCCATCAGTCTCTCAGAAACTTAAAGCTCTAAAAAAGAAATGAGAAAGAGGTGCTAGTCAATGGTGAACAGCGCGAGCTGTCGCAGCCTGCAATCCCCGCGCTCCCACCGCGGGGCACGGCTCCCGACAGCCCCAGCTCCACCTTTTAAGCGGGGAATCAGGAGGGCTCGGCAGCTTTAGATTTTAGCAAGCAGGTCCTTAAACCACCCGCCTGTTTGAGGGAATCAATGTTTGGTCCCCCCCGCGCTCCCTGAGGCGCAGCGGCAATGTTTTAATCCAGGGAATGCATTTGCTGCCGTGCCCCCAGCGCTCCGGGCAGGAGGGCTGGGCCTGCCCGCTCCCAGCCGGGCGCAGGCAATACTTACATGATGAGCATTTTTAATTTGTGTTTCTCTGGCGTAAGTTTTTGTCTTTGTGATTGTTTGTAGAATTGGTTTTCCTGCAGAAAGGGATGAGAGAGAAATGCACCTAAAATCAGTCACAGATACAGGAAAAATGGGCTTTATTGGTACTTCATTAAACAGCGTTTCAGTCTTCCTCCGTTAGCTGGCTGAAGACTACGCAGTTTTAGACTTTGTATTTTAGCGCAATATTTGTTTTCTATCAAGATGTTCCTCTTCTTTCCTCCAGTGCCAAGAAACGCACCAGAGAGTCCAACACCATCTGTAATGTCACATGCAGTATCAATCCCATGATTTATCACCTCCCACAACCCCCCAGATTAACCCAAAGAGTATTTTTTTCCTTAAAACACACTTACATTGGCCCAGCTGGTTCATCATCTGCAGCAAGCATCCCGATGCAACCAGGGAGAGACAAGGGAAGGAAAGAAAAAGAGAGTCAGTGTTTGCAGGGGGCCGCAGTGCGAGCAGCAAACCGATCTATCTACAGCATCAAAGGCCATTCCAGTCGGGAGTGCAAGGATCATGGAGTTACTGCTCTGGATTCGGGTTTAATGGCAGGTATGTTGCTTCAATGGGTTTAGTTAACACTTGGAATGCTGGTCATGAAGGACTGCAACTGTAGCGGACAGATTGGTGCAACATGGTCAAGACTCATCTTGTCCCCAAGTTCCAGTGGTTCAATCTCATAAAAAATAGATGAGGAGACAAACCAACAGTTCAGTTGTAAAATCCTGCTGGATGTTTGCTTGCATTGACTTTTTTTTAGTATGTATTTTAATTTTTAAGCCATTTTTCCGCTGCTGATGGGTAACTCCTGGTATATACCCCAGAGGGTACATACCCCCACACTCATCTTCCCCCACAGGTGAAACAACCTCTCCGTTCCCCATTTTGCTCAATGTTTAATTAGAAGGGACCAGGTTAGGAGAAGGCTGAAGGGGAACACTCGTGTCCAGCCTCAACCATGGCCCTTGGGCAGCAGCATCCGATGTCACCAGGGAGAGTCGGGGTGATGGGACACCTCCGGACACACTTCAGCTGCAGAGGACTGACAGCATCGTCCTGCCCATGGCCCTTGGCAAAACTCATTTAAGAACTTGGGGGGGAAACATCTGCCAATGAGGAATGTTTCATATTAACTCTCATGACCAATTGGGCTTTTTTTGGAATTCTCAAACACTTTTCTCCCACGCTGCAGTACAGAAGACAGAAATGCATTTACACAACAGTCCAAGAACCAATCCAGGAACCTAATGCTCCCACAGATGGATTTTGGGGGTGGGCCAATTCAGGCCCTGCTGATTTGGGCACTTGACAGTTGCCATTCCCACCTCGTGCCGGAGGGATTTTTCAGGGAAGTCTTTGAGAAACTCTCAGCAGGATTCCACAAGGGTGCTTAGTGCACATGAAGCAGTTATGGAAATTACAGTCTTACAGTGTAGGCATCCGCATGAGCACACGCCAGGAGTAATGTCAGGGAGAGGGGACATTACTCCACCTGGGCCTTCGAGGCAACGGAGAGGCAAAGCCACCGCTAGCACAGACAGTGACCGGAACAAAAAATACTTCAAAAATAAAGAACTAACCACAAACCAAGAGCTGTACAGCCAAAATAACAGACTAGCAACACACCGGTGTCCACAGAATTCCAGTACCAGCAACAGTAACTATCGGACACGGTACAGAGAACTGGGACTAGGAAGGACAGCCAGACATCAATGTGCTGTTGTATATACAGTGAGATATACAGAGACACATCAGGTACTCAAACACAAAGCACAGCAGAGGAATCTACAGCTTCCTTCCACAAACATCTTTGGGAATCAAGGATCCGAGAGCAGCCGAGCTCCACGCTCCGTGCGGGACGAGCCTGGGAGGGACAGCGAGCCCTGGCCCCCAACGCCAGCGCTGTCTCTGAGACCCAACTCGGCCCCAATGAGCACCATCGACAGCTTTGGGAGTTTGTTTGGCTGGATTTCAGCAATATCAAACTGCACCGTGGACACTCACTACAAAATAACCATTTTCCCTTCTCTGCTCAAAGATTTAAATGCCCGTTTCAGATCAGCAAGTTTGCATTGTCAAAAAAAAAAAAAAAAAAAAAGAAGCTTCACATTTATAAAGGCTGCCGTCGGTGATTCCTCACAAAGATCCCACAAAAAAGCCTACTGGAATACTTTAACTAGATGGTGGGTCCCCAGCACTCCTCCCTGTCCCATCTCTAACCTAAACCAGAGATAAAAAGACTGAGGGAAATTCCCGGTCAGCCGTTACGTGCTGGAAAAGCATCCCCAGTACAGTACAGACATAGACCGAACCCTCAGCGAAACCAGGGGCAACAGAACAACAGAAAAACCAGTAACAAAATCAGACTAAAGAAAAGGTTCAAAACAGCAAACTGAAATCCAAATTAGTTGTGAACGTGAATGAGGAAGTTTTCAAGAGTGTTAACGTTATGACTTGTGCGTTGTATAGACTGAAGCGGAGGTTAAACAAACTCCAAAGCATGCAGAGCTCTCACTTACCACCATTTTTTAAGGGTATGATGCAATTGAAGGGGGGAAAAAAAAAAAAAAAGAAGTCATAGTAACCGACAAGATCAATATAACCCAAAGCTTTAATGCCACAGCCCTGCTCTAGAACAGTCAGTAACACCTACGGCACGGGGACGTCCCCCAGCGCTCCCCAAACGCTGCCGGGAGCAGCCACTGACCACGCCGAGGCCCTCCTCCTGCAGGATCTCCGCTGGGATTGGGCATCTGCAGGCTCCAAAACCCCCCTGGTTACAGAACACAGGAATAACCCCCACAGCCAGGCCTTTCCTGCAGGGACGGGGTCATGGGGTCCCAAAACTGCACATTTCTGAGCCAAAACGGGAGAACTGCTGCTTGTTTTTAACACGTGTAATCAATCCCTGCAGGCAAAAATATCTGGGAATTAAAATTGGAAGATGATGACAAGTAGATCTTCCTTAGCTCCTCCACTTGTATGGGAATGTTTTTGTGTCCCCCCCCCACTTTCAGCCTTAATTTACAAGGCATTTTAGATGTCACTCAGTTTCTTTCATCACCTTTGGAAAGCTACAGGGTTTGTTTTTAGTATCAAATTAATCCTGGGTAGCATCTTGTGACTGGTGGAAGTTAAAAATGAAACATTAGCGGGTTCTTCCAGCGCTAAGATTCCAATTTTTGCTTCTGAAGGGATTCTACATCTCAGCTCATGCTTTAAAACCTGCAAAAAATCAATCCCCGACTGCTTGGAAGGGACCTTAAAGCCCATCCAGTGCCACCTCCTGCCATAGGCAGGGACACCTCCCACTAGCCCAGGCTGCTCCAAGCCCCATCCAGTCTGGCCTTGGGCACTTCCAGGGATCCAGGGGCAGCTCAAATGCTCTTGAGCAGCCAGAGCCTGTGACAGCTCAGGGTCCTGTGTTATGGTCCATTCCCACTGGGATACAACAATGCTGCTGGGAACAGCTGATGGCCATGGCCTCACATTGTACCTGCCTCACAAATTTGCTCACCCTGATGAATTTAAAGTGTGGGAGAGAAAGATGTGCATAAAAAGGAAAAAAAACCCACCAAAATCACTGGTTACAGAAGGTAAACGTTTGCAGTTAAAACAGTTTGTTTCTTTCAATTACTTACAGTAATAGCAGGAACAGGGAAAGTCAAGAAAAAAGCAAAGGAGGGTTAGAAAGAATGTGGGGATTTGGATGGAGCTTCTGCAGAGCCAGGAGAAGAAACACATTTATGGGAAGTCTTTGGATTAGGCTGAGGAATGAGAGGGGAAGAATGAAAAGGGACATGTTATAACCCAGTCACCTCACGGCTTCGGACTCGAGATCACGACTATTGATTTACGAGTAAAAACCGCTCCCATTCCTATGGGGAATGGAGCCAAGAGGTTTTTACATTCTACTTACCCCAGAAAACACCCTTTAACCCAGGGGCTGTGCTGATTTTAGACTATTAGATCCAACAACAGCAGAAAGCCCACTCCCTTTAGGAGCCTTTGCTACTCTACGCTCAGGTGTGCTGGCTGATCACTCCATCTATGGAAACCAAGCAAGTCGAGCTGTACCACAAAGCCATTCCCTTCTCTCCCTGTCCAGGGGAGCACCCCAGCATCCCCTGCTGGCACCGCCTCCCGCTGGGCATGCAGCCGCGTGCCAGGGCATGCCACGCTCATGCAGCTCTCGCCCCCAAAGCCACGGAAGCTGCACGTGGTCAGCCCCCTCTGGATCTGCCAGCCCCTGGCTGCTCCCTGGGAGCGAGGAGCGAGCTGGATGCTGCCTTACCCGGCGTAAGGCAAGTCAGAACTCACATTCTGAAAGGATGTGGGAATTCAAGCGCCATCTGCCCTCCCTTCCTCCTTCCAGCACGGGATTTGGATGTGCTGGGAGAACCTCTAACCCCCAGGCACCGCAGCAAACCCTGTGTCGGGCACCCCCTGATGCCACTGTTTTGTGGAAACAGGGATTTCACAGGTGCAACGTTCCTTTTCCTGCTTTCCAGCAGCAGGAAAAAGAACCAACTCCCAAATCAAGAGTTCTGAGAAGGAGGAAACATCAGCAAAGGAGCTCCTGAGCAGCCCTGGCCCGAGGCACACCAAGCAGCTCACCGGACACACAAAGCGAGGTCCATGCAAAACCAAGCCCTGCAGTCAGGAAATGCCAAAGTTAAAGGAGTGTCCCTGCTCTTCCAGCATGGCAGAGCTTCCAACAGAGGGAACAGCTTTACACTGGGAAGTGTTTTGGAACACAGAACTACTCCAAGTGTACCCAGGAGTCTATCTCCCTCCCCAGCCTCCCAGGGATGGAGCCATGGGCACGCTGAGCCAGGCCATTTGAAGCCTGCAGATCATCGAGATCAGAGGGAAAGGGAATTCACTCAATTGTTTCTTAGGGCTGGCCAGGCAGAATTCCCAAGTGCTGGGGGAAAAATCCCAGACACCTGAGGATCCTCTCACCCAGAGAATGTTTCTGTCCCACCAGTCATGTCCTCCAGGACTGACTGGGCATTTGTGCTCAGCACCAGACTGGTCTCACCTGAGGGGCTGACCTAGCACACCTCAAACACTGTCATTTGTGTAGGTTGAACTTAGCCAGCCCTAAAGTATCATCAGGGCACAGCACAAGGTGAGAGCGCATCGTGAGCACCTGCAGCTCCCAGCAGGATCCAAAACCAGCAGTTCATCCTGCACTGCCCCAGTCAGGAGCCAAGGTGTGCTCCAGCAGCTCATTAGCAGCTCCTTCTGCTCCAAAAGCCTTTGACTTTCCTGGACACAGGAAGTGGCCGCGTTTAGCAGCACTGGCTTTCTCCAAATTGTGGAAAAAATCCTGAGAAGTGGCCTGAAGAAGCCACGTTTGCAGTTATCTGTGCACTCCTCTCAGCAGGCCAGATGGTGGCCAGGACATCAGAGGATTCCTGAAGGGCAGTGGCAGACACCCTGAGGTGGCACCTGCAGAGGGGGGACACCACAGGCCCAACTCTTGCAGCCCAACCCTCGGGATCTTTAGAGGGACCTGCAGGCAGAGTCATTCCCAGCAGGAGGACGTGCTGAGCCAAGGGGTAACGATCCCCGGGCACAGATCCACAGGGGCCATCCATCCTCACACCTGCTGTAGGATCCGCGCTGACACGCACAGCACAGAAACCTGGTGACTCAGGAAGGGCATTCCAGAGTTATTCTGCCCTGGGAAAAGGGCTGGTGGTGGGGATGATGAAGCAATCTCAGTGTCTAAATTCAGAGAGGTCCAAGGAGAACATTCCCATCCCAGCAGGAAGGGCAGGAATAGCTCCGTGGTTGTTGTAGCACCACCTCATGTGGAGCTCTGCCATGAGCACAATCCCTAAAGCTGAGCACGTCCCACTGACACCAGGATTGGAAAAGCCAGCGGAGAGATCCCGGCTGGTGCCAGATGCTGTGGATAATGACTGCTGCGGTGTTTGGCCTCAGCCTGCTGGCTCAGCCACAGCTCCCTGCCGTTCCTGCCCCGGCTCACTGCGGCAGCGGAGGCGGAGGTGTGATTTTGGAAGAGGGAGCCAAGATTCCGAACGCCAAGCACGCCGCTGCATTCCAGCATTAACTTTGGCATTTCGTAACCATGTCTTGAAAATAATCAAATTCAGGATAACCCAAGTCAAACATCCACACGTGGCAATCAGCAGGTTCCTGATGATTTCCCACGTGTGCATTTGTACATGCCCCGCTCCCGGGGCGTTCCCCACCACGGCAGCACGGAAAGCATCGATGCCACTACGGAAAATGCACAACTATCCAAGGAACGTGGGACTCAAGGCAGCGTGACGCCGATTGTGTCCGTCAGCCAAGCAAACTCATCCGCAGCTATGGACTGTCACACTCAGCATGGATTTTTCCTCCAGGAAAAGGGGACAGGGAAAACATCTGACCCCCACGGAGGTGCGTCATGTCACTCTCCAGGGCTCTGCCTTCACAACAGCGGCCCCACGAGCGCTGGAGTAACCTCAGCTCCTCGGCTCATCATCCTGGCCAGCTCCAGGGGGATGATGAGCCTGGATCCCTCAGGTACCTGAGGAGTGGCCGGACCAGCCAGGAAAACTCCCACCTTGTAAAGAGGCAGTGAACTCTTCACCTCCAATGTGAGCTCCCCGGTGCCACCACGGGGGCTGTGCTGCGCTCTGGTCACACCAAAGCCAATTCCTGTTGCGTTCAGTCCATTTGGGGCTGCTCGCAGGCACTATTTGTGTATCCAATTCCCAGGACCTCGTTTTGGTCCTTGCGAAACTTCATCCAATGAAAATCTGGAACGCAGGGGAACTGTAATCACTGCCATGGAGGTGGCTACGTGCAAGGGAAAATGAAAATGGTCTGTTCCAAGTTTTCCGGGCTGGTGGAGGTCCCTGAGGCCACGCTGAGGGCAGGACAAGCCCCGGAGCCACTGGAAGCTGTTAGTGATGCACAGAACATGCACTACAGTTCAACTGGGGGGCTCCACCCCGAGAGCAGCCCCCACACATGCTCTGTAAGCAGTTAGTAAGTGCTACTCAAGGCTTACAACCACAGCTGCTTTCCTCTAGGGATGCACTACTTCAGCCAGTTCTGATCCAAGCCTCGGCCCTTCTCCCATTATTCCATTTGTTGTGCTCCATGAGCTCTGCTCCTCACTCTGGATCCTCTGTGAGGCCAGTGAAGGTGGCTGTGCCCACCCCACACACAAATCTCTGTCTCACACCTCTTATTTTCATGCCCTGTGTGGGCCCAGGCCCCCCTGCAGCCCCACAGCCACACCCAGCAGCTCCTGGGAAAGGCTTGGCAGGCCGAGGATGGTGCTGAGGATCACCCCAGAACGCTGCCTCCACCTGCTCCATGATCCATCACGTTCCTACAGCACCATGACATTCCTGCTGCTTCTCCCAAGGAGTCCTTGCAGAGGTTTTCTCACTACACACTGGAGTAAGCTGCTAGCAGCGCATTAAAGGCTGTTTCTCAGCGTGGATCTTGCAAATACTCAGCCTCACACTGCCCCTTCCCCCAGCTGTGCACAGGGGAAGGTGTGCAGGAGAAGCTCATAGATAAAATACTACTAGTTGTATGTACCAAACACAGATTAATTAATTATTGCTACCATCAAACCTGATAATAAGCCCTATTTTTATAAAATCTCAGTGGCTACAATTAGATACAGTTTCCAAAGCATTCCTTAACTACAGATTCAGCTACACAGCAAAGTTAGAGCCCTCCCCCCCTGTCTCTGAACCCTGAACACATTTTAGTTTTGAAGCACCTTTGCAGCCCCAATCCCCTGAAGTGCAATAATTCCTTGGTTTGAGTGTAATGTTCCCTCTCAGCCCCTGCCCAGTGCCCGACCCCGAGGCCACGGGGAGGAGGCAATGCCAGCATGGGTGAGGGTGCTGCCAGCTCTGCCCCTGTGCTGCCCTGTGCTCCTCGGGGCAGATGGGCAGCGTTTCTCAGGAAAGAGATGGGAGCACTCCATCCCTCGTGCAACGAAGCTTTGAAGATACCCGTAACCCCCTCCCACCCCACGGTCTGACACCCCCTGAAATCCAGCCCTGGGCCTTGAACCCTCTGGGCTTAACGTCCGGAGAGGGAAGAGAGGAGAAAGCCAGGAGCTTGGAGCGGGACAGACTGTGCTGCTGGTCCTTCCTGCACAAGGCCCCCGTGTTCCTGCGGCAGGGCACTTCCCGCTGCTGGCCGTGCTCCGTCACAGGCGGCGCTGGGCGCACTTACCGTCGGGAACTTCGTCCGGCCGCTTCCGCTTCTCGTAGATGACGATGATGACCACCAGGATCACGATCTCTGCCAAGATGCCCAGGAAGGGCCACAGCGGGGCCAGGTGGCTGCGCACACGCAGGATGGTGGTGACCGACACGGAGCCCACCTGGTTGGTGGCGTTGCACTGGTACTCGCCGGGGTCCTCGTTGATCTGCAGGTTCGTGATGCTCAGCTCGGTGTAGTTCTCTTTGTTGGAAATGAAGAACCTGCCCGAGGAGTTGTTGATGTCCTAGCAAAGGACAGGGGGTGGCAAACAGCGACAGCTTTAAGTTCTGAGGCCTTTGTGACGCGGGAACAGGAAGAGATTTGAGGGAGTGTTTGTGTCTCCAAGCACCACCAAAACACCACAAAGGGAACCCTGCACTCCGGGGCCTCATTACTGTCAGCACTCAGCCACGCCTTCAAACCTTCAGCTCACACTCGGCAGGGAGCACTCATCCCATCCTGTTATTTGCTTAACATTTTGGCTCCATCCATCCATCCAAGTCTGCCTCCCTGGCAGGTCGTGCAGCAACAGGAAACAGCTGGGCTGGAGGGGCTGCAATTCCCAGCTCCTCTCTGCTATTCCCACTGCTGGTCATGTTTTCCTGCTCTCAACATCATCGGCTACACGGAACAAACAGATCACCCCGTCTCTAATGGGGATCACTTCCACCTCCTCATAGTAAGTCTTGTGAGCTCAACCAGTAAAACTTGGAGGAATTTATAACCCAGTGTGGTTTTAAATCATGTTTCATAACTCAGATCTTGCAGTTTGTAGCAAATTCCAGAACATGGCTTTCGGGGTAAGTTCTTAACATTACCCAGCTATGTAGTCAGCAGCTTTATTCACACACCAATAATATGAATACCAATTTTATATTCATCCATCCAACCTCACTGCTGCCAAAAACACCCTCTTTCACTCACCCTCTGGAGGGACTGCACCTTGACAAGTTACAAAGCACCTTCAGCAGCCCATCCCTAACCCCAAGGTGCTGCTCTCCTCCCCCTCTGGGGGTCTGGGCAGGTGGAGACATCCTGACCCCCCTTCCTTACCTCAAACACCCCATTGACCTTCTTGCGCCAGACCCACTCGGGGTGGGGGAAGCCCACGGACTTGCAGTACATCAGGGCCTCCTGCCCCTCGTTTTTGTTCTCACTCCTCTTGTGCCCAGTGATGTCAGGAGTGGCTACGAGACAAGAGAGCAGCTTGTAAGCACAAACAGCCTTCTGTCACTCACCTGCACACAAATCCCTCCAGCTCCCTGGAAGCCGTCCTTTCCCACACCGAGGGGATGTTATGGAGGAATTGTGTTTGTGTGTGTCCCTCAGAGCAGCCCTAAACCTGTACTCCCATTTGTGTCCCTCAGAGCAGCCCTAAACCCTGTGCTCCCGTTTGTGTCCCTAAACCCTGTGCTCCTGTTTGTGTGTCCCTAAACCCTGTGCTCCTGTTTGTTTGTGTCCCTAAACCCTGTGCTCCCGTTTGTTTGTGTCCCTAAACCCTGTGCTCCTGTTTGTGTCCCTAAACCCTGTGCTCCTGTTTGTCCCTAAACCCTGTGCTCCTGTTCATGTCCCTAAACCCCATGCTCCTGTTTGTGTCCCTAAACCCTGTGCTCCTGTGTCCCTAAACCCTGTGCTCCTGTGTCCCTAAACCCTGTGCTCCTGTTTGTGTCCCTAAACCCTGTTTGTGTCCCTAAACCCT
>JAVTVJ010000293.1:0-56047 GCA_034509425.1 Eopsaltria australis
GCTATGGAAAGGTACTGGAAAAACTAGCTATTAATATAGTAGGCTACAGAGCCACAAAAATATGGGCAGAGAGTACAGAGAACATATAAAAGAAAAAAGGCAGAAACCAAACGGCATCATTCCCCCCTTTTTAGAGACTAACAAGACTCTGTCTTGTCTAGTCTCTACTCTGCATTCAACCATACCTCTGGTTTATACAACTGGCTATCCCACTAGTTGTTACACAGATGCTAATTATAACTACCGTTACTATGAACATTTCTTTTATCTAGGTTCAGTTTGGTAACCATGAAGTGAGTTTACTGAAGATATTCAAGGTCCAGTAAGCTCTTTTGAGAGTTACTTGGTGTAGAATTTGAGTTTGCTTTCAAATTTCAACCAAATTTCTAAAAAAATTTTTCATTCAGATTTGCATAAGAACAACAAATAGTGTTAATGATTTTGTGGCTAGTAGGAAATTAAGAGCTATTTTGTTTTGTCAACAGCCTTTAATATGATTAAACATGACATTTGGAATCACAGCTCCATGGGCACAGGCCCAATCTTTATCTTGGGGCAAAACTTACCAGGCCAGATTCTCAACTTTAACAAGTTGTCCTTATGAAGAGCTTTTGGATACATTTTGGACTAGAGTTACATGCAAATTTTAGGACCAAATTTGAATCACGGTTACCAACTGTACAGATAAGAGGTACAAAAGAACAGTTTAAATCATATCATCTCAATTTGTATCAGTCCCTCTGTTTTCTGGCTGTCTATGGGCAGACGTCCTTCTTAACTCTGGAGCAGTGAATTCAAGGCTCTCTGCCAGCAGCTTTGGATTTGGTGAGGGTAGTCAGGACTTGGAATGACCCTTTTTACTTAGCTCGTAAGATTACTGTCCCTTCATTCAACATAGACTCAGTCTCCAGGCTTGAATAGTTGCTAGTCTTCCTTCTTTCTAGATGACTTTGCTCAGTTCTAGATCTTTCATTGATATAATCAGTTCAGCTTTTTGTGATGGCACATTTGATGGTAACACTTTTCTCATGGTTACCTGGTTCGTTGTTGTTACTGCATAACCTGTCTTTTGTTTGCCATCTCGCATGAAGCTGCTCTCATCTGCATACAGCTCCCAGGCTGGCACATCTTTCAGGTCTGCTCTGCTGGAATGGTCTGCAAACAGTCAGACTTAAATACATTATCAGTTAGTGCTGGGAACAGACATACTAGGATTGACAGCAAACGTTTTCAGAATAACATTATCCAGTTTCAGTAGCATGGCATAGGGTCCATGTCTTCGATGTTCACAGAACAAACTTACAGTGGGTTGCATGCAACTGTTGGATGTATCAATTCTTGGCTGCTGGTTGGATGCAGCAATTTTCAGTTGCTGACTGCCCTAGTTCTCCAGTTTCAGGATTATTTTACATAATAGTAAAGAGTCCTTGGTCTTTTTACTCACAAGGATACAGGAGAAGGTCTTTTACAAATTTGACTCAGTAAACCATTCTAAGATATTTGTTAACACAGGACTCTGCTACTTATGCATGGTTTAAGGAGCCTAAAAACGGCTTCTTGTTCTTGGCCGTGTTCCCTTGTTGAGGCTTACCAGAGCAGACAAAGAGCGCTCGCTGCCCTCGCACGCCGGGGACGGGCGCGCTGGCGGGCACCCCCGCCAGGCACCCCCGGCTCGCCGCGCGCCCGTGTGCTGCTCACACGGCTCTCGGTGTCCTTAAAACAAGCTCGTTACTGTGGAAATGCGATAGGGCCGTTCCTGCTCTTAGATCTCACACTCCCGGCCCGCTTCTGGGCCGGTGCGGGCGGGGCCCAGGAGCAGCGAGTGAGCCGGGCCGTGGCCGCGCAGCGGCGGCCCCGCCTCCGCCAGAGCAGGGCCGAAGCAGCGCAGCGGCAGCCCCGTCCCGGTTCGCTTCCTGGGACCGCTCCCCCGCGCATCCCCCGGCCGTGACCAGGGCAATGGCAGGAATCACCTCCGCCCCTCTCAGAGCGGCAGGTGCCCCGCTTCTGTCACGGGGGAGTGACCGCCCTGCTCGCGGAGCCGTCCCGGAAGTCCGGGAGTCGCCCTTGCCTTTAAATCTTGGAAAAACTTTGTACAGATGGAACATAGAAAGTGGGGGCTTCTCCCCCTTCCCTTACAATGGTGCGAACCGAGCTTTCTCGGCCGTTCACAAAACTTGCTGGAAGCGAGGATCTCTCCCTCGCCTCCCACTAAGGAGCAGGCTGGACACCCAGCCTCTCCACAGACCTGTAGGAAGCGAGGATTTCTCACTCGCCTCCCACCAAGGAGCAGGCTGGACGCCCAGCCGCTCCACAAACCTGTAGAAAGTGGGAATCTCTCCCCAGCTTCCCACCAAGGAGCAGGCTGGGCACCCACCGCTCCACAAACGGTAGAAAGTGGGAATCTGCTCCCAGACCTCCCACCAGGAGCGCTGGACACCCACCGCTCACAACCTTGTTGGAAGCGGGCCCATCCCCCACCTCCTACCAAGAAAGCAGGACCAGCCTCCCCGGCCGCTCCATGCCCAGATGTTCCAGGCCAGTTTCAATTCAAAACCGCATGTGCTAAACATGAAAATAAACTTTCGCACTGGATTTTGCTTTTTCTCTACTGTGAACAATCTCAGCCGAGATCACACACCCGCCTCCTCCCCACCAGCGATCTCTGGGCAGGTGGAAATCGCAACAGGGAAAAACTTGGAGGAAATGATTCAAAAGCAATTTCTCCACCACCACCCAGGTTGTCTGGGATCGCTAACAATTACTGACTTTAAACAGATACACAATACATAAACAATACACACACCTACACACTACACCCTACACAACAAAAAGCACCACCTGTATACTACCTCCTGTGGGATCTTGGAACCATGGTGTCTCGACCTCAGGCCCGTGGCAGGTAATTCTTTAGATTGCTGTCAGAAAGGAATTCCTTGCAGGATGTTTTCGGTCCAGAGGAAGGGTACCAGGTTCTCGTGTCCCTTCTGGGTGTGCCAAATAACTGTTGCCTTTTCCCCCAGCCTGGAAAAGAAACTCGAGATCATTTTAGCAAGGAGGTAATATAAAAGGGGATCTTTATTTGAAGGTCTTCAGGAGCAGTTATGGAAAGGTGTCCATAAAAGCCCAGCCCCTCCAGGTGTGAGTACATATTTATAGCTTTTAGGAAATTAGCATAATTAAGAGCACCAATAAGGAGAACAAGTGGCGATTCAATTCCCCCTCAGGTCCAGCCCCCTTCCCTGGAGCCCCCCTCTCAGCACTGGCTGCACTCTGCTTATGAAAATGTACCTCAGAGTTGTTCTCGGCCTTGGTTCCCAGGAAGAACTGAGATAGGACAGGGCCTTGCAACCCCCTGGGGCTTGGAGCTCTGGAATTTGATTTGTCTTTCTGCTTAGGAAAGGCTATGGAAAGGTACTGGAAAAACTAGCTATTAATATAGTAGGCTACAGAGCCACAAAAATATGGGCAGAGAGTACAGAGAACATATAAAAGAAAAAAGGCAGAAACCAAACGAGCATCACCGGGAGCACAGTGCCTTAAGGCCGGGACACAAAAAGTGTCCCTTTTTCTGAGAAAGAGAACTCTGCCCCCCAGTTTCCTGATGTCAGTTTGGAGGAGGGTTTTGGCCTTGCAAGGGCAGCCAGGGTCCTTCTCGGTGGCAGCTTGGGTCTGCGAGGAATCTTAATCCATGCGGAATTTCAGCATGCGGCTGTCAATCCCAGATATGTGGCCTTCGATTCAAACAATGGCGCTTTTCCATGTGAAAGAAAACTCAGTCCCCCAGATGCATGATGCCAGTTTTTAGGAGGCATTTAGCCCTACAATTGCAGGCAGAGTTCTAGCTGATGGCAGCTTGGGTCTGGGAAGGATCTTGATCCATGTGGCATTTCAGGTGGCGTCCGGGCAGAGTGCCTTAGGGCCGGGACACCAAAAAGTGTCCCTTTTCTCTGAGAAAAGATAGCTCTGCCCCCCAGTTTCTTGATGTCAGTTTGGAAGGAGTGTTTGCCCGCTAAGGGCAGCCAGTGTCCTAGTCGATGGCAGCTTGGGTCTACGAGGGATCTTGCTCCATGCAGAATTTGAAGAGGCGGCCGTCGACTCCCAGACATGGGGCCTACGATACAAATGTTGGCACTTTTCCACGTGAAAGAAAACTTAGGCCCCCAGATTCATGATGTCGGTTTGGTGGAGGGTTTTGGCCCTACAAATGCAACCAGAGTCCCGGTTGATGGCATCTTGCGTCAGCGAATAATCTTGATCCATACGGAATTTCAGGTGGCGTCCGGGAGCAGAGTGCCTTAGGGCGGGGCACAAAAAGTGTCCCTTTTCTCTGAGAAAGGGAACTCTGCCCCCCAGTTTCTTGATGTAAGTTTGGAGGAGAGTTGGCCCTGCAAGGGAAGCTGGGGCTCTTTATTGTGGCACCTTGGGTCTGCGAGGAGTCTTGATCCAAACGAATTTTCAGGACGCAGCAGGGAGCGAGTGCCTTAGGGCCGGGACACAAAAAGTGTCCCTTTTCTCTGAGAAAGAGAACTCTGCCCCCCAGTTTCTTGATGTCAGTTTGGAGGAGGGTTTTGGCCCTCAAGGGCAGCCAGGGTCCCTGTTGGTGGCAGCTTGGGTCTGCGAGGAATCTTAATCCATGCGGAATTTCAGCATGCGGCTGTCAACTCCCAGATATGTGGCCTTCGATTCAAACAATGGCGCTTTCCATGTGAAAGAAAACTCAGTCCCCCAGATGCATGATGCCAGTTTTTAGGAGGCATTTAGCCCTACAATTGCAGCCAGAGTTCTACCTGATGGCAGCTTGGGTCTGGGAAGGATCTTGATCCATGCGGCATTTCAGGTGGTGTCCGGTGTTGCCTTTTCCCCCAGCCTGGAAAAGAAAACTCGAGATCATTTTAGCAAGGAGGTAATATAAAAGGGGATCTTTATTTTGAAGCTCTTCAGGAGCAGTTATGGAAAGGTGTCCATAAAAGCCCAGCCCCTCCAGGGGTGAGTACATATTTATAGCTTTTAGGAAACTAGCATAATTGATTAAGAGCACCAATAAGGAGAACAAGTGGCGATTCAATTCCCCCTCAGGTCCAGCCCCTTCCCTGGAGCCCCCCTCTCAGCACTGGCTGCACCCTGCTTATGAAAATGTACCTCAGAGTTGTTCTCGGCCTTGGTTCCCAGGAAGAACTGAGATAGGACAGGGCCTTGCAACCCCCTGGGGCTTGGAGCTCTGGAATTTGTTTTGTCTTTCTGCTTAGGGAAAGGCTATGGAAAGGTACTGGAAAACTAGCTATTAATATAGTAGGCTACAGAGCCACAAAAATATGGGCAGAGAGTACAGAGAACATATAAAAGAAAAAAGGCAGAAACCAAACTGCATCATTCCCCCCTTTTTTAGAGACTAACAAGACTCTGTCTTGTCTAGTCTCTACTCTGCATTCAACTATACCTCTGGTTTATACAACTGGCTATCCCACTAGTTGTTACACAGATGCTAATTATAACTACAGTTACTATGAACATTTCTTTTATCTAGGTTCAGTTTGGTAACCATGAAGTGAGTGTACTGAAGATATTCAAGGTTCAGTAAGCTCTTTGAGAGTTACTTGGTGTAGAATTTGAGTTTGCTTTCAAATTTCAACCAAATTTCTAAAAAAATTTTTCATTCAGATTTGCATAAGAACAACAACTAGTGTTAATGATTTTGTGGCTAGTAGGAAATTAAGAGCTATTTTGTTTTGTCAACAGCCTTAATATGATTAAACATTACATCAATCACAGCCCATGGGCACAGGCCCACCTTTATTCAGTAAACCTACAGGCTAGATTCTCAACTTTGATGTTGTCCTATGTGAAGAGCTTTGATACATTGGACTAGAGTTACATGCAAATTTTAGGAATCAAATTTAACCAATGGTTACCAACTGTACAGATACAAGAGTGTACAAAGAAATAGCTTAAATCATATCATCTCAATTTGTACTGGGGTCTCTTGTTTTCTTGGCTAGTTCATGGAGCTATGACGTCTTCTTTTAACTCTGAGCAGTGAATTCAAGGCTCCCTGCCAGCAGCTTTGATTTAAGTGAGGGGTAGCTCAGGACTTGAATGACTCTCCCTTTTTACTTAGCCCGTAGATTACTGTCCATTCAACATAGATCAGTCCCTAGGTTTGGAATAGTCATGTTAGTCTCTTCCTTCTAGATGACTTTGCTCTGCCCTAGATCTTTCATTGATATAACTGCCCTAGCTTTTTGTGATGGTACATTTGATGGTAACACTTTTCTCATGGTTACCTGGTTCGTGGTTGTTACTGCATAACCTGTTTTTTGTTTGCCATCTCGCATGAAGCTGCTCTCATCTGCATACAGCTCCCAGGCTGGCACATCTTTCAGGTCTGCTCTGCTGGAATAGGCTTCTTCCATGGCCTGCAAACAGTCAGACTTAAATACATTATCAGTTAGTGCTGGGAAACAGACATACCAGGACTGACAGCAAACGTTTTCAGAATATTATCCAGTTTCCAGCAGCATGGGCATAGGGTCCATGCCTCTATGTTCACAGAACAAACTTACAGTGGGTTGTATGCAACTGTTGGACGTATCACCCCTGGCTGCCAGTTGGATGCAGCACCTTTCAGTTGCTGACTGCCCTAGTTCTCCAGTTTCATGATTATTTTACATAACAGTAAAGAGTCCTTGGTCTTTTTTACTCACAAGGATACAGGAGAAGGTCTTTTACAAATTTAACTCAGTAAACCATTCTAAGATATTTGTTAACACAGGACTCTGCTTACTTATAGCATGGTTTAAGGGAGCCTAAAAACGGCTTCTTGTTCTTTGGGCTCGGTGTTTCCCTTTTGAGTGCTTACCAGAGCAGATAAAGAGCGCTCGCTGCCCTCGCACGGCCGGGGACGGGCGCGGCATGCGGGCACCCCCGCCCAGGGGCACCCCCGGCTCGCCCGCGCTCGGCCCGTGCTGCTGCTCACAGCGGCTCTCGGGTGTCCTTAAAACAAGCTCGTTACTGTGGAAAGTGCGATAGGGCCGCTCCTGCTCTTAGATCTCACACTCCCGGCCCGCTCTGGGCCGGTGCGGGTGGGGCCCAGGAGCAGCGAGTGAGCCGGGCCGTGGCCGCGCAGCGGCGGCCCCGCCTCCGCCAGAGCAGGGCCGAAGCAGCGCAGCGGCAGCCCCGGTCCCGGTTCGCTTCCTGGGACCGCTCCCCCGCGCATCCCCCGGCCGTGACTAGGGCAATGGCAGGAATCACCTCCGCCCCTCTCAGAGCGGCTGGTGCCCCGCTTCTGTCACGGGGGAGTGACCGCCCTGCTCGCGGAGCCGTCCCGGAAGTCCGGGAGTCGCCCTTGCCTTAAAATCTTGGAAAAACTTTTTACAGATGGAACATAGAAAGTGGGGGCTTCTCCCCTTCCCTTACAATGGTGCGAACCGAGCTTTCTCGGCCGTTCCACAAAACTTGCTGGAAGCGAGGATTTCTCACTCGCCTCCCACCAAGGAGCAGGCTGGGCACCCAGCCGCTCCACAAACCTGTAGGAAGCGGGAATCTCTCCCCATCTCTCCCCAGCTTCCCACCAAGGAGCAGGCTGGGCACCCAGCCGCTCCACAAACCTGTAGGAAGTGGGAATCTCTCCCCAGCCTCCACCAAGGAGCAGGCTGGACACCCAGCTGCTCCACAAACCTGTAGGAAGTGGGAATCTCTCCCCAGCCTCCCACCAAGGAGCAGGCTGGACACCCAGCCGCTCCACAAACCTGTAGGAAGCGGGCCCATCCCCCACCTCCTACCAAGAAGCAGACCAGGCTTCCCCCGGCCGCTCCATGCCCAGATGTCTCCAGGCCAGCTTTCAATTCAAAACTCGCATGTGCTAAACATGAAATAAACTTTCGCACTGTGATTTGCTTTCTCTACCAGTGAACAATCTCAGCCGAGATCACACACCCGCCTCCTCCCCACCAGCCGATCTCTGGGGCAGGTTGGAAAATCGGCAACAGGAAAAACTTGGAGAAATGATTTCAAAAGCAATTTTTCTCACCACCACGCCAGGTTGTCCTGGGATCGCTAACAATTACTGACTTTAAACAGATACACAATACATAAACAATACACACACATACAAACTACACACTACACAACGAAAAGAACCACCTTTTTACTACCTCCTGTGGGATCTTGGAACAATGGTGTCTCGACCTCAGGCCCGTGGCAGGGAATTCTTTAGATTGCTGTCAGAAAGGAATTCCTTGCAGGATGTTTTCGGTCCAGAGGAAGGGTACCAGGTTCTCGTGTCTCTTCTGGGTGTGCCAAATAACTGTTGCCTTTTCCCCCAGCCTGGAAAAGAAACTCGAGATCATTTTAGCAAGGAGGTAATATAAAAGGGGATCTTTAGTTTGAAGGTCTTCTGGAGCAGTTATGGAAAGGTGTCCATAAAAGCCCAGCCCCTCCAGGGGTGAGTACATATTTATAGCTTTTAGGAAATTAGCATAATTAAGAGCACCAATAAGGAGAAAAAGTGGCGATTCAATTCCCCCTCAGGTCCAGCCCCTTCCCTGGAGCCCCCCTCTCAGCACTGGCTGCACTCTGCTTATGAAAATGTACCTCAGAGTTGTTCTCGGCCTTGGTTCCCAGGAAGAACTGAGATAGGACAGGGCCTTGCAACGCCCTGGGGCTTGGAGCTCTGGAATTTGTTTTGTCTTTCTGCTTAGGGAAAGGCTATGGAAAGGTACTGGAAAAACTAGCTATTAATATAGTAGGCTACAGAGCAACAAAAATATGGGCAGAGAGTAAAGAGAACATATAAAAGAAAAAAGGCAGAAACCAAACGGCATCACCGGGAGCAACATGCTTAGGGCAGGACACAAAAAGTGTCTTTTCTCTGAGAAAGAGAAATTCCCCCAGTTCTTGATGTCAGTTTGGAGGAGGGTTTTTGGGCCTCTGCAGGGCAAGCAGTGTCCTAGTCGGTGGCAGTTGGTTCTGCGAGGATCTTAATCCTCGCGGAACTTTCAGCATGCGGCTGTCACTCGCAGATATGTGAGCCTTCGATGCAAACAATGGCGCATTTCCATGTGAAAGAAAACTCAGTCCCCAGATGCTGATGCCAGTTTTAGGCAGGCATTTAGCCCTACAATTGCAGCCAGAGTTCTACCTGATGGCAGCTTGGGTCTGGGAAGGATCTTGATCCATGCGGCATTTCAGGTGGCGTCCGGTGTTGCTTTCCCCCCGCCTGGAAAAGAAACTCGAGATCATTTTAGCAAGGAGGTAATATAAAAGGGGATCTTTATTTTGAAGGTCTTCAGGAGCAGTTATGGAAAGGTGTCCATAAAAGCCCAGCCCTCCAGGGGTGAGTACATATTTATAGCTTTTAGGAAATTAGCATAATTGATTAAGAGCACCAATAAGGAGAACAAGTGGCGATTCAATTCCCCCTCAGGTCAGCCCCTTCCCTGGAGCCCCCCTCTCAGCACTGGCTGCACTCTGCTTATGAAAATGTACCTCAGAGTTGTTCTCGGCCTTGGTTCCCAGGAAGACTGCGATAGGACAGGGCCTTGCAACCCCGCTTGGGGCTTGGGCTCGTGGAATTTGTTTTGTTCTTCCTGGCTAGGGAAAGGCTTATGGAGAAGGTACTGGAAAACTAGCTATTAATTTAAAATAGGTAAAAAAAAAAAAAGGGGGCTAAAAACCAAAAGAAGGCCAGAAAATATGTGCAGAGAGTACTGAGAGAACATATAAAAGAAAAAAGGCGAAACCAAACGGCATCATTCCCCTTTTTTAGAGAACTAACAAGACTCTGTCTTGTCTAGTCTGCTACTCTGGCATTCAACCATACCTCTTGTTTATACAACTGGCTATCCCACTAGTTGTTACACAGATGCTAATTATAACTACATTTACTATGAACATTTCTTTTATCTAGGTTCAGTTTGGTAACCATGAAGTGAGTGTACTGAAGATATTCAAGGTTCAGTAAGCTCTTTTGAGAGTTACTTGGTGTAGAAATTGAGTTTGCTTTCAAATTTCAACCAAATTTCTAAAAAAATTTTTCATTCAGATTTGCATAAGAAAAACAACTAGTGTTAATGATTTTGTGGCTAGTAGGAAATTAAGAGCTATTTTGTTTTGTCAACAGCCTTTAATATGATTAAACATGACATTTGGAATCACAGCTCCATGGGCACAGGCCCAATCTTTACCTTGGGGCAAAACTTACCAGGCCAGATTCTCAACTTTGACAAGTTGTCCTTATGAAGAGCTTTTGGATACATTTTGGACTAGAGTTACATGCAAATTTTAGGACCAAATTTGAATCACGG
Organism: Eopsaltria australis; assembly: GCA_034509425.1. Lineage (NCBI taxonomy): Eukaryota > Metazoa > Chordata > Aves > Passeriformes > Petroicidae > Eopsaltria > Eopsaltria australis. The sequence continues at coordinate 10,302 of JAVTVJ010000293.1, forward strand.
TTACCAACTGTACAGATAAGAGGTACAAAAGAACAGTTTAAATCATATCATCTCAATTTGTATCAGTCTCTGTTTTCTGGCTGTCTATGGAGCAGACGTCTTCTTAACTCTGGAGCAGTGAATTCAAGGCTCTCTGCCAGCAGCTTTGGATTTGGTGAGGGTAGTCAGGACTTGGAATGACTCTTTTTACTTAGCTCGTAAGATTACTGTCCCTTCATTCAACATAGACTCAGTCTCTAGGCTTGAATAGTTGCTAGTCTTCCTTCCTTCTAGATGACTTTGCTCAGTTCTAGATCTTTCATTGATATAATCAGTTCAGCTTTTTGTGATGGCACATTTGATGGTAACACTTTTCTCATGGTTACGTGGTTCGTGGTTGTTACTGCATAACCTGTCTTTTGTTTGCCATCTCGCATGAAGCTGCTCTCATCTGCATACAGCTCCCAGGCTGGCACATCTTTCAGGTCTGCTCTGCTGGAATAGGCTTCTTCCATGGTCTGCAAACAGTCAGACTTAAATACATTATCAGTTAGTGCTGGGAACAGACATACTAGGATTGACAGCAAACGTTTTCAGAATAACATTATCCAGTTTCAGTAGCATGGCATAGGGTCCATGTCTTCTATGTTCACAGAACAAACTTACAGTGGGTTGCATGCAACTGTTGGATGTATCAATTCTTGGCTGCTGGTTGGATGCAGCAATTTTCAGTTGCTGACTGCCCTAGTTCTCCAGTTTCAGGATTTTTTACATAATAGTAAAGAGTCCTTGGTCTTTTTTACTCACAAGGATACAGGAGAAGGTCTTTTACAAATTTAACTCAGTAAACCATTCTAAGATATTTGTTAACACAGGACTCTGCTTACTTATAGCATGGTTTAAGGGAGCCTAAAAACGGCTTCTGTTCTTTGGGCTCGGTGTTTCCCTTTTGAGTGCTTACCAGAGCAGACAAAGAGCGCTCGCTGCCCTCGCACGGCCGGGGACGGGCGCGGCATGCGGGCACCCCCGCCCAGGGGCACCCCCGGCTCGCCCGCGCTCGGCCCGTGCTGCTGCTCACAGCGGCTCTCGGGTGTCCTTAAAACAAGCTCGTTACTGTGGAAAGTGCGATAGGGCCGTTCCTGCTCTTAGATCTCACACTCCCGGCCCGCTCTGGGCCGGTGCGGGCGGGGCCCAGGAGCAGCGAGTGAGCCGGGCCGTGGCCGCGCAGCGGCGGCCCCGCCTCCGCCAGAGCAGGGCCGAAGCAGCGCAGCGGCAGCCCCGGTCCCGGTTCGCTTCCTGGGACCGCTCCCCCGCGCATCCCCCGGCCGTGACCAGGGCAATGGCAGGAATCACCTCCGCCCCTCTCAGAGCGGCTGGTGCCCCGCTTCTGTCACGGGGGAGTGACCGCCCTGCTCGCGGAGCCGTCCCGGAAGTCCGGGAGTCGCCCTTGCCTTAAAATCTTGGAAAAACTTTTTACAGATGGAACATAGAAAGTGGGGGCTTCTCCCCCTTCCCTTACAATGGTGCGAACCGAGCTTTCTCGGCCGTTCCACAAAACTTGCTGGAAGCGAGGATCTCTCCCTCGCCTCCCACTAAGGAGCAGGCTGGACACCCAGCCTCTCCACAAACCTGTAGGAAGTGGGAATCTCTCCCCAGCTTCCCACCAAGGAGCAAGCTGGGCACCCAGCCGCTCAACAAACCTGTAGGAAGTGGGAATCTCTCCCCAGCCTCCCACCAAGGAGCAGGCTGGACACCCAGCCGCTCCACAAACCTGTAGGAAGTGGGAATCTCTCCCCAGCTTCCCACCAAGGAGCAGGCTGGACACCCAGCCGCTCCACAAACCTGTAGGAAGTGGGAATCTCTCCCCAGCTTCCCAACAAGGAGCAGGCTGGGCACCCAGCCGCTCCACAAACCTGTAGGAAGTGGGAATCTCTCCCCAGCCTCTCACCAAGGAGCAGGCTGGACACCCAGCCGCTCCACAAACCTGTAGGAAGTGGGAATCTCTCCCCAGCCTCCCACCAAGGAGCAGGCTGGACACCCAGCTGCTCCACAACCCTGTAGGAAGCGGGGCCCATCCCCCACCTCCTACCAAGAAGCAGACCAGGCCTCCCCCGGCCGCTCCATGCCCAGATGTCTCCAGGCCAGCTTTCAATTCAAAACTCGCATGTGCTAAACATGAAATAAACTTTCGCACTGTGATTTGCTTTTCTCTACCAGTGAACAATCTCAGCCGAGATCACACACCCGCCTCCTCCCCACCAGCCGATCTCTGGGGCAGGTTGGAAAATCGGCAACAGGAAAAACTTGGAGAAATGATTTCAAAAGCAAATTTTCTCACCACCACGCCAGGTTGTCCTGGGATCGCTAGCAATTACTGACTTTAAACAGATACACAATACATAAACAATACACACACATACAAACTACACACTACACAACGAAAAGAACCACCTTTATACTACCTCCTGTGGGATCTTGGAACCATGGTGTCTCGACCTCAGGCCCGTGGCAGGGAATTCTTTAGATTGCTGTCAGAAAGGAATTCCTTGCAGGATGTTTTCGGTCCAGAGGAAGGGTACCAGGTTCTCGTGTCCCTTCTGGGTGTGCCAAATAACTGTTGCCTTTTCCCCCAGCCTGGAAAAGAAACTCGAGATCATTTTAGCAAGGAGGTAATATAAAAGGGGATCTTTATTTTGAAGGTCTTCAGGAGCAGTTATGGAAAGGTGTCCATAAAAGCCCAGCCCCTCCAGGGGTGAGTACATATTTATAGCTTTTAGGAAATTAGCATAATTGATTAAGAGCACCAATAAGGAGAACAAGTGGCGATTCAATTCCCCCTCAGGTCCAGCCCCTTCCCTGGAGCCCCCCTCTCAGCACTGGCTGCACTCTGCTTATGAAAATGTACCTCAGAGTTGTTCTCAGCCTTGGTTCCCAGGAAGAACTGAGATGGGACAGGGCCTTGCAACCCCCTGGGGCTTGGAGCTCTGGAATTTGTTTTGTCTTTCTGCTTAGGGAAAGGCTATGGAAAGGTACTGGAAAAACTAGCTATTAATATAGTAGGCTACAGAGCCACAAAATATGTGCAGAGAGTACAGACAACATATAAAAGAAAAAGGCAGAAACCAAGCTGGCATCACCCGGGGACACAGTGCCTTAGGGCGGGACACAAAAAGTGTCCCTTTTCTCTGAGAAGAGAACTCACCCCCCAGTTTCTTGATGTCAATGCAGTTTGGAGGAGGGTTTGGCCTGCAAGGCAACCAGGGTCCTTGTTGGTGGCAGCTTGGGTCTCGCGAGAATCTTAATCCATCTTGAGATTTCAGCATCGCGATATCAACTCCCAGATATGTGGCCTTGATGCAAACAATGGCTTTTCCGTATGAGAAAACTCAGTCCCCAGATTCGCCCGATTACTTATTTTAGGAGGCATTTAGCCCTACAATTGCAGCCAGGTTCTAGCTGATGGCAGCTTGGGTCTGCGAGGAATCTTGATCCATACGGAATTTCAGGTGGCGTCCGGGAGCAGAGTGCCTTAGGGCCGGGACACAAAAATTGTTCTTTTCTCTGAGAAAGATAGCTCTGCCCCCCAGTTTCTTGATGTCAGTTTGGAGGAGGTTTTGGCCTGCGAGGGCAGCCAGTGTCCTAGTCGGTGGCAGCTTGGGTCTGTGAGGGATCTTGCTCCATGTGGAATTTGAAGAAGCGGCAGTCGACTCCCAGACATGGGGCCTACGACACAAATGATGGCACTTTTCCACGTGAAAGAAAACTTAGGCCCCCAGATTCATGATGTCGGTTTGGTGGAGGGTTTTGGCCCTACAAATGCAGCAAGTCTGGTTGATGGCATCTTCGTCAAGCGAATAATCTTGATCCATCTGAATTTCAGGTGAAGTCGGGGAACTGGGGAGTGCCTTAGGGCGGGACACAAAAGTGTCCCTTTTCTCTGAGAAAGAGAGCTCTGCCCCCCAGTTTCTTGATGTCAGTTTGGAGGAGGGTTTTGGCCCTGCAAGGGCAGCCAGTGTCCTAGTCAGTGGCAGCTTGGGTCTGCGAGTGATCTTGCTCCATGCGGAATTTGAAGAGGCGGCAGTCGACTCCCAGACATGGGGCCTTCGATACAAACGATGGCAATTTTCCACGTGAAAGAAAACTTAGGCCCCCAGATTCTTGATGTCGGTTTGGTGGAGGGTTTTAGCCCTACAAATGCAACCAGAGTCCTGGTTGATGGCAGCTTGCGTCAGCGAATAATCTTGATCCATACGGAATTTCCGGTGGCGTCCGGGAGCACAGTGCCTTAGGGCGGGACACAAAAAGTGTCCCTTTTTCTCTGAGAAAGGAACTCACCTTTAGTTTCATTGATGAAAGTTTGGAGGAGGGTTTGGCCCTGCAAGGGCAGCCCGGATCCTTGTCGGTTGCAGCTTGGGTCTGTGAGGGATCTTGCTCCATACGGAATTTGAAGGCGCAGCAGGGAGCACAGTGCCTTAGGGCCGGGACACAAAAAGTGTCCCTTTCTCTGAGAAAGAGAACTCTGCCCCCCAGTTTCTTGATGTCAGTTTGGAGGAGGGTTTTGGCCCTGCAAGGGCAGCCAGGGTCCTTGTTGGTGGCAGCTTGGGTCTGCGAGGAATCTTAATCCATCTTGAGATTTCAGCATGCGGCTGTCAACTCCCAGATATATGCCTTCGATGCAAACAATGGCGTATTTCCATGTGAAAGAAAACTCAGTCCCCCAGATGCATGATGCCAGTTTTTAGGAGGCATTTAGCCCTACAATTGCAGCCAGAGTTCTAGCTGATGGCAGCTTGGGTCTGGGAAGGATCTTGATCCATGCGGCATTTCAGGTGGCGTCCGGTGTTGCCTTTTCCCCCAGCCTGGAAAAGAAACTAGAGATCATTTTAGCAAGGAGGTAATATAAAAGGGGATCTTTATTTTGAAGGTCTTCAGGAGCAGTTATGGAAAGTTGTCCATAAAAGCCCAGCCCCTCCAGGGGTGAGTACATATTTATAGCTTTTAGGAAATTAGCATAATTAAGAGCACCAATAAGGAGAACAAGTGGCGATTCAATTCCCCCTCAGGTCCAGCCCCTTCCCTGGAGCCCCCCTCTCAGCACTGGCTGCACTCTGCTTATGAAAATGTACCTCAGAGTTGTTCTCGGCCTTGGTTCCCAGGAAGAACTGAGATAGGACAGGGCCTTGCAACCCCCTGGCGCTTGGAGCTCTGGAATTTGTTTTGTCTTTCTGCTTAGGGAAAGGCTATGGAAAGGTACTGGAAAAACTAGCTATTAATATAGTAGGCTACAGAGCCACAAAAATATGGGCAGAGAGTACAGAGAACATATAAAGAAAAAAGGCAGAAACCAAACGGCATCATTCCCCCCTTTTTTAGAGACTAACAAGACTCTGTCTTGTCTAGTCTCTACTCTGCATTCAACCATACCTCTGGTTTATACAACTGGCTATCCCACTAGTTGTTACACAGATGCTAATTATAACTACAGTTACTATGAACATTTCTTTTATCTAGGTTCAGTTTGGTAACCATGAAGTGAGTGTACTGAAGATATTCAAGGTTCAGTAAGCTCTTTTGAGAGTTACTTGGTGTAGAATTTGAGTTTGCTTTCAAATTTCAACCAAATTTCTAAAAAAATTTTTCATTCAGATTTGCATAAGAACAACAACTAGTGTTAATGATTTTGTGGCTAGTAGGAAATTAAGAGCTATTTTGTTTTGTCAACAGCCTTTAATATGATTAAACATTACATTTGGAATCACAGCTCCATGGGCACAGGCCCAATCTTTATCTTGGGGCAAAACTTACAAGGCCAGATTCTCAACTTTGACAAGTTGTCCTTATGAAGAGCTTTTGGATACATTTTGGACTAGAGTTACATGCAAATTTTAGGACCAAATTTGAATCACGGTTACCAACTGTACAGATAAGAGGTACAAAAGAACAGTTTAAATCATATCATCTCAATTTGTATCAGTCTCTGTTTTCTGGCTGTCTATGGAGCAGACGTCTTCTTAACTCTGGAGCAGTGAATTCAAGGCTCTCTGCCAGCAGCTTTGGATTTGGTGAGGGTAGTCAGGACTTGGAATGACTCTTTTTACTTAGCTCGTAAGATTACTGTCCCTTCATTCAACATAGACTCAGTCTCTAGGCTTGAATAGTTGCTAGTCTTCCTTCCTTCTAGATGACTTTGCTCAGTTCTGATCTTTCATTGTATAATCAGTTCAGCTTTTTGTGATGGTACATTTGATGGTAACACTTTTCTCATGGTTACCTGGTTCGTGGTTGTTACTGCATAACCTGTCTTTTGTTTGCCATCTCGCATGAAGCTGCTCTCATCTGCATACAGCTCCCAGGCTGGCACATCTTTCAGGTCTGCTCTGCTGGAATAGGCTTCTTCCATGGTCTGCAAACAGTCAGACTTAAATACATTATCAGTTAGTGCTGGGAACAGACATACTAGGATTGACAGCAAACGTTTTCAGAATAACATTATCCAGTTTCAGTAGCATGGCATAGGGTCCATGTCTTCTATGTTCACAGAACAAACTTACAGTGGGTTGCATGCAACTGTTGGATGTATCAATTCTTGGCTGCTGGTTGGATGCAGCAATTTTCAGTTGCTGACTGCCCTAGTTCTCCAGTTTCAGGATTATTTTACATAATAGTAAAGAGTCCTTGGTCTTTTTTACTCACAAGGATACAGGAGAAGGTCTTTTACAAATTTAACTCAGTAAACCATTCTAAGATATTTGTTAACACAGGACTCTGCTTACTTATAGCATGGTTTAAGGGAGCCTAAAAACGGCTTCTTGTTCTTTGGGCTCGGTGTTTCCCTTTTGAGTGCTTACCAGAGCAGACAAAGAGCGCTCGCTGCCCTCGCACGGCCGGGGACGGGCGCGGCATGCGGGCACCCCCGCCCAGGGGCACCCCCGGCTCGCCCGCGCTCGGCCCGTGCTGCTGCTCACAGCGGCTCTCGGGTGTCCTTAAAACAAGCTCGTTACTGTGGAAAGTGCGATAGGGCCGTTCCTGCTCTTAGATCTCACACTCCCGGCCCGCTCTGGGCCGGTGCGGGCGGGGCCCAGGAGCAGCGAGTGAGCCGGGCCGTGGCCGCGCAGCGGCGGCCCCGCCTCCGCCAGAGCAGGGCCGAAGCAGCGCAGCGGCAGCCCCGGTCCCGGTTCGCTTCCTGGGACCGCTCCCCCGCGCATCCCCCGGCCGTGACCAGGGCAATGGCAGGAATCACCTCCGCCCCTCTCAGAGCGGCTGGTGCCCCGCTTCTGTCACGGGGGAGTGACCGCCCTGCTCGCGGAGCCGTCCCGGAAGTCCGGGAGTCGCCCTTGCCTTAAAATCTTGGAAAAACTTTTTACAGATGGAACATAGAAAGTGGGGGCTTCTCCCCCTTCCCTTACAATGGTGCGAACCGAGCTTTCTCGGCCGTTCCACAAAACTTGCTGGAAGCGAGGATCTCTCCCTCGCCTCCCACTAAGGAGCAGGCTGGACACCCAGCCTCTCCACAGACCTGTAGGAAGCGAGGATTTCTCACTCGCCTCCCACCAAGGAGCAGGCTGGGCACCCAGCCGCTCCACAAACCTGTAGGAAGTGGGAATCTCTCCCCAGCTTCCCACCAAGGAGCAGGCTGGACACCCAGCCGCTCCACAAACCTGTAGGAAGTGGGAATCTCTCCCCAGCCTCCCACCAAGGAGCAGGCTGGACACCCAGCCGCTCCACAAACCTGTAGGAAGTGGGAATCTCTCCCCAGCCTCCCACCAAGGAGCAGGCTGGACACCCAGCCGCTCCACAAACCTGTAGGAAGCGGGCCCATCCCCCACCTCCTACCAAGAAGCAGACCAGGCCTCCCCCGGCCGCTCCATGCCCAGATGTCTCCAGGCCAGCTTTCAATTCAAAACTCGCATGTGCTAAACATGAAATAAACTTTCGCACTGTGATTTGCTTTTCTCTACCAGTGAACAATCTCAGCCGAGATCACACACCCGCCTCCTCCCCACCAGCCGATCTCTGGGGCAGGTTGGAAAATCGGCAACAGGAAAAACTTGGAGAAATGATTTCAAAAGCAAATTTTCTCACCACCACGCCAGGTTGTCCTGGGATCGCTAACAATTACTGACTTTAAACAGATACACAATACATAAACAATACACACACATACAAACTACACACTACACAACGAAAAGAACCACCTTTATACTACCTCCTGTGGGATCTTGGAACCATGGTGTCTCGACCTCAGGCCCGTGGCAGGGAATTCTTTAGATTGCTGTCAGAAAGGAATTCCTTGCAGGATGTTTTCGGTCCAGAGGAAGGGTACCAGGTTCTCGTGTCCCTTCTGGGTGTGCCAAATAACTGTTGCCTTTTCCCCCAGCCTGGAAAAGAAACTCGAGATCATTTTAGCAAGGAGGTAATATAAAAAGGGATCTTTATTTTGAAGGTCTTCAGGAGCAGTTATGGAAAGGTGTCCATAAAAGCCCAGCCCCTCCAGGGGTGGGTACATATTTATAGCTATTAGGAAATTAGCATAATTGATTAAAGAGCACCAATAAGGAGAACAAGTGGCGATTCAATTCCCCCTCAGGTCCAGCCCCGTCCCTGGAGCCCCCCTCTCAGCACTGGCTGCACTCTGCTTATGAAAATGTACCTCAGAGTTGTTCTCGGCCTTGGTTCCCAGGAAGAACTGAGATAGGACAGGGCCTTGCAACCCCCTGGGGCTTGGAGCTCTGGAATTTGTTTTGTCTTTCTGCTTAGGGAAAGGCTATGGAAAGGTACTGGAAAAACTAGCTATTAATATAGTAGGCTACAGAGCCACAAAAATATGTGCAGAGAGTACAGAGAACATATAAAAGAAAAAAGGCAGAAACCAAACGGCATCACCGGGAGCACAGTGCCTTAGGGCCGGGACACAAAAAGTGTCCCTTTTCTCTGAGAAAGAGAACTCTGCCCCCCAGTTTCTTGATGTCAGTTTGGAGGAGGGTTTTGGCCCTGCAAGGGCAGCCAGGGTTTTTGTCGGTAGCAGCTGGGGTCTGTGAGGGATCTTGCTCCATGCGGAATTTGAAGAGGCGGCAGTCGACTCCCAGACAGGGGTCCTACGATACAAATGATGGCAACTTTTCCACGTGAAAGAAAACTTAGGCCCCCAGATTCATGATATCGGTTTGGTTGAGGGTTTTAGCCCTACAAATGCAACCAGAGTCCTGGTTGATGGCAGCTTGCGTCAGCGAATAATCTTGATTCATACGGAAATTCAGATGGCGTCCGGGAGCACAGTGCCTTAGGCCAGGACACAAAAAGCGCGCCTTTTCCTCTGAGAAAAGAGAAACTCTGCCCCAGTTTCTTGATGTCAGTTTTGGAGGAGGGTTTTGGCCGCTGCAAAGGGCAGCCAGGGTCCTTGTTGGTGGCGAGCTTGGGTTCGAGGATCTGTAAATCCATGGCGGAATTTCAGCATGCGGCTGTCAACTCCCAGATATGTGGCATCGAATGCAAACAATGGCGCATTTCCATGTGAGAAGAAACTCAGTCCGCCAGATGCATGATGCCAGTTTTAGGAGGCATTTGCCCTAAATTGGCAGCAGAAGTTCTAGCTGATGGCAGCTTGTCTGGGAAGGATCTTGATCCATGCGGCATTTCAGGTGGCGTCCGGTGTTGCCTTTCCCCCAGCCTGGAAAAGAAACTCGAGATCATTTTAGCAAGGAGGTAATATAAACGGGGATCTTTATTTTGAAGGTCTTCAGGAGCAGTTATGGAAAGGTGTCCATAAAAGCCCAGCCCCTCCAGGGGTGAGTACATATTTATAGCTTTTAGGAAATTAGCATAATTAAGAGCACCAATAAGGAGAACAAGTGGCGATTCAATTCCCCCTCAGGTCCAGCCCCTTCCATGGAGCCCCCCTCTCAGCACTGGCTGCACTCTGCTTATGAAAATGTACCTCAGAGTTGTTCTCGGCCTTGGTTCCCAGGAAGAACTGAGATAGGACAGGGCCTTGCAACCCCCTGGGGCTTGGAGCTCTGGAATTTGTTTTGTCTTTCTGCTTAGGGAAAGGCTATGGAAAGGTACTGGAAAACCTAGCTATTAATATAGTAGGCTACAGAGCCACAAAAATATGTGCAGAGAGTACAGAGAACATATAAAAGAAAAAAGGCAGAAACCAAACGGCATCATTCCCCCCTTTTTAAGAGACTAACAAGACTCTGTCTTGTCTAGTCTCTACTCTGCATTCAACCATACCTCTGGTTTATACAACTGGCTATCCCACTAGTTGTTACACAGATGCTAATTATAACTACAGTTACTATGAACATTTCTTTTATCTAGGTTCAGTTGGTAACGCATGGAAGTTGAGTGTACTGAAGATATTCACGGGTTCAGTAAGGCCTCTTTTGAGAGTTACTTGGTGTAGAATTTGAGTTGCTTTCAAATTTCAACCAAATTTCTAAAAAAATTTTTCATTCAGATTTGCATAAGAACAACAACTAGTGTTAATGATTTTGTGGCTAGTAGGAATTTAAGAGCTATTTTGTTTTGTCAACAGCCTTTAATATGATTAAACATTACATTTGGAATCACAGCTCCATGGGCACAGGACCAATCTTTATCTTGGGGCAAAAATTACCAGGCCAGATTCTCAACTTTGACAAGTTGTCCTTATGAAGAGCTTTTGGATACATTTTGGACTAGAGTTTACATGCAAATTTTAGACCATTATATTGTCACGGTTCTGGGATGGGTCAGGATTATATCTTATCTATCTTTGTTAGTCTCTGTTTTCTGGCTGTATATGGAGCAGACGTCTTCTTAACTCTGGAGCAGTGAATTCAAGGCTCTCTGCCAGCAGCTTTGCATTTGGTGAGGGTAGTCAGGACTTGGAATGACTCTTTTTACTTAGCTCGTAAGATTACTGTCCCTTCATTCAACAGAGACTCAGTCTCTAGGCTTGAATAGTTGCTAGTCTTCCTTCCTTCTAGATGACTTTGCTCAGTTCTAGATCTTTCATTGACATAATCAGTTCAGCTTTTTGTGATGGTACATTTGATGGTAACACTTTTCTCATGGTTACCTGTTTCGTGGTTGTTACTGCATAACCTGTCTTTTGTTTGCCATCTCGCATGAAGCTGCTCTCATCTGCATACAGCTCCCAGGCTGGCACATCTTTCAGGTCTGCTCTGCTGGAATAGGCTTCTTCCATGGTCTGCACACAGTCAGACTTAAATACATTTATCAGTTTTAGTGCTGGGAACAGACATACTAGATTGACAGCAAACGTTTTCCAGAATAACATTATCCAGTTCAGTTAGCATGGCTGGGTCCATGTCTTACTATCAGTCTTCAGACCCGCTGCCATCAGCTAGACTCTGAGCTGCAATTGTTAGGGCTAAATGCTCTAAAAAACTGGCATTCATGCATGCTGGGGGACTGAGTTTTTCTTTCACATGGAATAACGCCATTGCTTGCATCGAAGGCCAAATATCTGGGAGTTGACAGCCGCATGCTGAAACATTCCGCATGATTAAAGATTCCTCGCTAGACCCAAGCTGCCACCAACAAGGACCCTGGCTGCGCTTGCAGGGCCAACCCTCTCTCCAAACTGACATCAAGACTGGGGGGCAGAGTTTCTCTCTCAGAGAAAAGGGACCTTTTTGTGTCCCGGCCCTAAAGGCAACTGTGCTCCGCGGTGATGCCGTTTGGTTTCTGCCTTTTTTCTTTTATATGTTCTCTGTACTCTCTGCCAATATTTTTGTGGCTCTGTAGCCTACTATATTAATAGCTAGTTTTTCCAGTACCTTTCCATAGCCTTTCCCTAAGCAGAAAGACAAAAAAAATTCCAGAGCTCCAAGCCCCAGGGGGTTGCATGGCCCTGTCCTATCTCAGTTCTTCCTGGGAACCAAGGCCGAGAACAACTCTGAGGTACATTTTCATAAGCAGAGTGCAGCCAGTGCTGAGAGGTGGGCTCCAGGGAAGGGGCTGGACCTGAGGGGGAATTGAATCGCCACTTGTTCTCCTTATTGGTGCTCTTAATTATGCTAATTTCATAAAAGCTATAAAATATGTACTCACCCTGGAGGGGCTGGGCTTTTTTGGACACCTTTCCATAACTGCTCCTGAAGACCTTCAAAATAAAGATCCCATTTTATATTACCTCCTTGCTAAAATGATCTCGAGTTTCTTTTCCAGGCTGGGGGAAAAGGCAACAGTTATTTGGCACACCCAGAAGGGACACGAGAACCTGGTACCCTTCCTCTGGACCGAAAACATCCTGCAAGGAATTCCTTTCTGACGGCAATCTAAAGAATTCCCTGCCACGGGCCTGAGGTCGAGACACCATGGTTCCAAGATCCCACAGGAGGTAGTATAAAGGTGGTTCTTTTCGTTGTGTAGTGTGTAGGTTGTATGTGTGTGTATTGTTTATGTAGTGTGTATCTGTTTAAAGTCAGTAATTGTTAGCGATCCCAGGACAACCTGGCGTGGTGGTGAGAAAATTTGCTTTTGAAATCATTTCTCCAAGTTTTCCTGTTGCCGATTTTCCAACCTGCCCCAGAGATCGGCTGGTGGGGAGGAGGCGGGTGTGTGATCTCGGCTGAGATTGTTCACTGGTAGAGAAAAGCAAATCACAGTGCGAAAGTTTATTTCATGTTTAGCACATGCGAGTTTTGAATTGAAAGCTGCCTGGAGACATCTGGGCATGGAGCGGCCGGGGGAGGCCTGGTCTGCTTCTTGGTAGGAGGTGGGGGATGGGCCCCGCTTCCTACAGGTTTGTGGAGCGGCTGGGTGTCCAGCCTGCTCCTTGGTGGGAGGCTGGGGAGAGATTCCGACTTCCTACAGGTTTGTGGAGAGGCTGGGTGTCCAGCTGCTCCTTGTGGGAGGGCTGCGGGAGAGATTCCCACTTCCTAAGGTTTGTGGAGGGCGGTGGGTGCGCCAGCCTGCTCCTTGGGTGGGAAGCTGGGGAGAGATTCCCACTCCTAACAGGTTTTGTGAGCGGTTGGGTGCCGCAGCCTGGCTCATTGGTGGGAGGCGAGTGAGAATCCTCCCACTTCCTACAGGTTTGTGGAGCGGCTGGGGGCCCAGCCTGCTCCTGGGTGGGAGGCGAGTGAGAAATCCTCGCTTCCTACAGGTCTGTGGAGAGGCTGGGTGTCCAGCCTGCTCCTTAGTGGGAGGCGAGGGAGAGATCCTCGCTTCCAGCAAGTTTTGTGGAACGGCCGAGAAAGCTCGTTTCGCACCATTGTAAGGGAAGGGGGAGAAGCCCCCACTTTCTATGTTCCATCTGTAAAAAGTTTTTCCAAGATTTTAAGGCAAGGGCGACTCCGGACTTCCGGGACGGCTCCGCGAGCAGGGCGGTCACTCCCCCGTGACAGAAGCGGGGCACCAGCCGCTCTGAGAGGGGCGGAGGTGATTCCTGCCATTGCCCTGGTCACGGCCAGGGGATGCGCGGGGGAGCGGTCCCAGGAAGCGACCCGGGACCGGGGCTGCCGCTGCGCTGCTTCGGCCCTGCTCTGGCGGAGGCGGGGCCGCGATGGCGCCACGGCCCGGCTCACTCGCTGCTCCTGGGCCCCGCCCGCACCGCCCAGAGCGGGCCGGGAGTGTGAAGATCTAAGAGCAGGAACGGCCCTATCGCACTTCCACAGTAACTAGCGTGTTTTAAGGACACCCGAGAGCCGCTGTGAGCAGCAGCACGGGCCGAGCGCGGGCGAGCCGCGGGTGCCCCTGGGCGGGGGTGCCCGCATGCCGCGCCCGTCCCCGGCCGTGCGAGGGCAGCGAGCGCTCTTTGTCTGCTCTGGTAAGCACTCAAAAGGGAAACACCGAGCCCAAAGAACAAGAAGCCGTTTTTAGGCTCCCTTAAACCATGCTATAAGTAAGCAGAGTCCTGTGTTAACAAATATCTTAGAATGGTTTACTGAGTCAAATTTGTAAAAGACCTTCTCCTGTATCCTTGTGAGTAAAAAGACCAAGGACTCTTTACTATTATGTAAAATAATCCTGAAACTGGAGAACTAGGGCAGTCAGCAACTGAAAATTGCTGCATCCAACCAGCAGCCAAGAATTGATACATCCAACAGTTGCATGCAACCCACTGTGTTTGTTCTGTGAACATGGAAGACATGTACCCTATGCCATGCTACTGAAACTAAATAATGTTATTCTAAAAACGTTTGCTGTCAATCCTAGTATGTCTCTGTTCCCAGCACTAACTGATAATGTATCTAAGTTTGACTGTTTGCAGACCATGGAAGAAGCCTATTCCAGCAGAGCAGATCTGAAGGATATGCCAGACTGGGACGTATGCAAATGAGGGAGCAGCTCATGCGAGATGGCAACAAAGACAGGTTATGCAGTAACAAACCACGAACCAGGTATAACCATTGAGAAAAGTGCTTACCATCAGAATGTACATCACAAAAAGCTGAAAACTGATTTATATCAATGAAAATCTAGACTGAGCAAAGTATCTAAGAAGGAAGAGACTAGCAACTATTCAAGCCGAGGACTGAGTCTATGTTGAATGAAGGGACAGTAATCTTACGAGCTTAAGTCAAAAGAGTCATGTCAAGTTCCTGACTACCCTCACCAAATCCAAAGCTGCTGCAGAGAGCCTTGAATTCACTGCTCCAAGTTAAGAAACGTCTGTCCATAGACAGCCAGAAAACAGAGACTGATAACAATTGAGATGATTGATTAAACTTTCTTTTGTACCTCTGTATCTGTACAGTTGGTAACCGTGATTCAAATTTGTCCTAAAATTTGCATGTAACTCTAGTCAAAAATGTATCCAAAAGCTCTTCATAAGTACAACTTGTCAAAGTTGAGAATCTGGCCTGGTAAGTTTTGCCCCAAGATAAAGATTGGGCCTGTGCCCATGGAGCTGTGATTCCAAATGTAATGTTTAATCATATTAAAGGCTGTTGACAAAACAAAATAGCTCTTAATTTCCTACTAGCCACCAAATCATTAACACTAGTTGTTGTTCTTATGCAAATCTGAATGAAAAATTTTTTTAGAAATTTTGTTGAAATTTGAAAGCAAACTCAAATTCTACACCAATTAACTCTCAAAAGAGCTTACTGAACCTTGAATATCTTCAGTACACTCACTTCATGGTTACCAAACTGAACCTAGATAGAAGAAATGTTCATAGTAACTGTAGTTATAAATAGCATCTGTGTAACAACTAGTGGGATAGCCAGTTGTATAAACCAGAGGTATGGTTGAATGCAGAGTAGAGACTAGACAAGACAGAGTCTTGTTAGTCTCTAAAAAAGGGGGGAATGATGCCGTTTGGTTTCTGCCTTTTTTCTTTTATATGTTCTCTGTACTCTCTGCCATATTTTTGTGGCTCTGTAGCCTACTATATTAATAGCTAGTTTTTCCAGTACCTTTCCATAGCCTTTCCCTAAGCAGAAAGACAAAACAAATTCCAGAGCTCCAAGCCCCAGGGGGTTGCAAGGCCCTGTCCTATTGCAGTTCTTCCTGGAACCAAGGCCGAGAACAACTCTGAGGTACATTTTCATAAGCAGATTGCAGCCAGTGCTGAGAGGGGGGCTCCAGGGAAGGGGCTGGACCTGAGGGGGAATTGAATCGCCACTTGTTCTCCTTATTTGTGCTCTTAATCAATTATTCTAATTTCCTAAAAGCTATAAATATGTACTCACCCCTGGAGGGGCTGGGCTTTTATGGACACCTTTCCATAACTGCCTCCTAAGACTTCAAAAAAAGATCCCCTTTTATATTACCTCCTTGCTAAAATGATCTCGAGTTGGCTTTCCAGCTGGGGGAAAAAGGCAACACCGACGCCACTGAAATGCCGCATGGATCAAGATCCTTCCAGACCAGCTGCCATCAGCTAGAACTCTGGCTGCAATTGTTAGCGGCTAAATGCTCCTAAAAAACTGGGGCATCATGCATCTGGGGGACTGAGTTTTCTTTCACATGGAAATGCGCCATTGTTTGCATCGAAGGCCACATATCTGGGAGTTGACAGCCGCATGCTGAAATTCCGCATGGATTAAGATTCCTCGCAGACCCAAGCTGCCACCAACAAGGACCCTGGCTGCCTTCGCAGGGCCAAAACCCTCCTCCAAACTGACATCAAGAAACTGGGGGGCAGAGTTCTCTTTCTCAGAGGAAAGGGACACTTTTTGTGTCCCGGCCCTAAGGCACTGTGCTCCCTTGCTTCCTCCTGACATTCCGTATGGATCAAGATCCCTCGCAGACCCAAGCTGCCACCGACAAGGACCCTGGCTGCCCTTGCAGGGCCAAAACCCTCCTCCAAACTGACATCAAGAAACTGGGGGGCAGAGTTCTCTTTCTCAGAGGAAAGGGACACTTTTTGTTTCTCGGCCCTAAGGCACTCTGCTCTCTGCTGCCTCCTCAAATTCCGTATGGATCAAGATTCCTCGCAGACCCAAGCTGCCACCGACAAGGACCCTGGCTGCCCTTGCAGGGCCAAAAACCCTCCTCCAAACTGACATCAAGAAACTGGGGGACAGAGTTCTCTTTCTCAGAGAAAAGGGACACTTCTGGTGTCCCGGCCCTAAGGGGGCCTGTGCTCCCGGACGCCACCTGAAATTCCGTATGGATCAAGATTATTCGCTGACGCAAGCTGCCATCAACCAGGACTCTGGTTGCATTTGTAGGGCTAAAACCCTCCACCAAACCGACATCATGATTCTGGGGGCCTAAGTTTTCTTTCACGTGGAAAAGTGCCATCATTTGTATCGTAGGCCCCATGTCTGAGAGTCGACTGCCGCCTCTTCAAATTCCGCATGGAGCAAGATCCCTCGCAGACCCAAGCTGCCACCGACTAGGACACTGGCTGCCCTTGCAGGGCCAAAACCCTCCTCCAAACTGACATCAAGAAACTGGGGGGCAGAGCTATCTTTCTCAAGAAAAGGGGACACTTTTTGTGTCCCGCGCCCTTAAGGCACTCGCTCCGGACACCACCTGAAATGCCACATGGTCAAAGATCCTTCGCCAGACCAAGCTCCATCGCTAGAACTCTGCTGCAATTGTAGGCTAAATGCCTCCTAAAAACTGGCATCATGCATCTGGGACTGAGGTTTCTTTCACATGGAAATGCCGCCATTGTTTGCATCGAGGCCACATATCTGGGAGTGACAGCCGCATGCTGGAAATTCCGCGATGGATAGATTCCTCGAGACCCAAGCTGCACCAACAAGGAAACCCTGCGGCCCTTGCAGGGCCAAAACCCTCCCCATCTCCAAACTGACATTCAAGAAAACTGGCGCAGGTTCTCTTTCTCAGAGAAAAGGACACTTTTTGTGCCGGCCCTTAAGGCACTGTGCTCCCGGTGATGCCTGTTGGTTTCTGCCTTTTTTCTTTTATATGTTCTCTGTACTCTCTGCCCATATTTTTGTGGCTCTGTAGCCTACTATATTAATAGCTAGTTTTTCCAGTACCTTTCCATAGCCTTTCCCTAAGCAGAAAGACAAAACAATTCCAGAGCTCCAAGCCCCAGGGGGTTGCAAGGCCCTGTCCTATCTCAGTTCTTCCTGGGAACCAAGGCCGAGAACAACTCTGAGGTACATTTTCATAAGCAGAGTGCAGCCAGTGCTGAGAGGGGGGCTCCAGGGAAGGGGCTGGACCTGAGGGGGAATTGAATCGCCACTTGTTCTCCTTATTGGTGCTCTTAATCAATTATGCTAATTTCCTAAAAGCTATAAATATGTACTCACCCCTGGAGGGGCTGGGCTTTTATGGACACCTTTCCATAACTGCTCCTGAAGACCTTCAAAATAAAGATCCCCTTTTATATTACCTCCTTGCTAAAATGATCTCGAGTTTCTTTTCCAGGCTGGGGGAAAAGGCAACAGTTATTTGGCACACCCAGAAGGGACACGAGAACCTGGTACCCTTCCTCTGGACCGAAAACATCCTGCAAGGAATTCCTTTCTGACAGCAATCTAAAGAATTCCCTGCCACGGGCCTGAGGTCGAGACACCATGGTTCCAAGATCCCACAGGAGGTAGTATAAAGGTGGTTCTTTTCGTTGTGTAGTGTGTAGTTTGTATGTGTGTGTATTGTTTATGTATTGTGTATCTGTTTAAAGTCAGTAATTGTTAGCGATCCCAGGACAACCGGGCGTGGTGGTGAGAAAATTTGCTTTTGAAATCATTTCTCCAAGTTTTTCCTGTTGCCGATTTTCCAACCTGCCCCAGAGATCGGCTGGGGGGGAGGAGGCGGGTGTGGGATCTCGGCTGAGATTGTTCACTGGTAGAGAAAAGCAAATCACAGTGCGAAAGTTTATTTCATGTTTAGCACATGCGAGTTTTGAATTGAAAGCTGGCCTGGAGACATCTGGGCATGGAGCGGCCGGGGGAGGCCTGGTCTGCTTCTTGGTAGGAGGTGGGGGATGGGCCCCGCTTCCTACACGTTTGTGGAGCGGCTGGGTGTCCAGCCTGCTCCTTGGTGGGAGGCTGGGGAGAGATTCCCACTTCCTACAGGTTGTGGAGCGGCTGGGTGTCCAGCCTGCTCCTTGGTGGGAGGCTGGGGAGAGATTCCCACTTCCTACAGGTTTGTGGAGCGGCTGGGTGCCCAGCCTGCTCCTTGGTGGGAAGCTGGGGAGAGATTCCCACTTCCTACAGGTTTGTGGAGCGGCGGGTGCCCAGCCTGCTCCTTGGTGGGAGGCGAGTGAGAAATCCTCGCTTCCTACAGGTCTGTGGAGAGGCTGGGTGTCCAGCCTGCTCCTTAGTGGGAGGCGAGGGAGAGATCCTCGCTTCCAGCAAGTTTTGTGGAACGGCCGAGAAAGCTCGGTTCGCACCATTGTAAGGAAGGGGGAGAAGCCCCCACTTTCTATGTTCCATCTGTAAAAAGTTTTTCCAAGATTTTAAGGCAAGGGCGACTCCCGGACTTCCGGGACGGCTCCGCGAGCAGGGCGGTCACTCCCCCGCGACAGAAGCGGGGCACCAGCCGCTCTGAGAGGGGCGGAGGTGAGTCCTGCCATTCCTGGCACAGCGGGGGATGCGCGGGGAGTGGTTCCCAGGAAGCGCAACCGGGACGGGGCGCCCTGACGCTGCGTCGCCCTGCTCTGGCGGAGGCGCGGCCGCCGACTGCGCGCCACGGGCCCGACTCACTCGCTGCTCCTGGGGCCCCGCCCCGCACCGGCCCAGAGCGGGCCGGGAGTGTGAGATCTAAGAGCAGGAACGGCCCTATCGCACTTTCCACAGTAACGAGATTGTTTTAAGGACACCCGAGAGCTGCTGTGAGCAGCAGCACGGGCCGAGCGCGGGCGAGCCGGGGGTGCCCCTGGGCGGGGGTGCCCGCATGCCGCGCCCGTCCCTGGCCGTGCGAGGGCAGCGAGCGCTCTTTGTCTGCTCTGGTAAGCACTCAAAAGGGAAACACCGAGCCCAAAGAACAAGAAGCCGTTTTTAGGCTCCCTTAAACCATGCTATAAGTAAGCAGAGTCCTGTGTTAACAAATATCTTAGAATGGGTTACTGAGTTAAATTTGTAAAAGACCTTCTCCTGTATCCTTGTGAGTAAAAAAGACCAAGGACTCTTTACTATTATGTAAAATAATCCTGAAACTGGAGAACTAGGGCAGTCAGCAACTGAAAATTGCTGCATCCAACCAGCAGCAAAGAATTGATACATCCAACAGTTGCATGCAACCCACTGTAAATTTGTTCTGTGAACATAGAAGACATGGACCCTATGCCATGCTACTGAAACTGGATAATGTTATTCTGAAAACGTTTGCTGTCAATCCTAGTATGTCTTTTCCCAGCACTAACTGATAATGTATTTAAGTCTGACTGTTTGCAGACCATGGAAGAAGCCTATTCCAGCAGAGCAGACCTGAAAGATGTGCCAGCCTGGAGCTGTATGCAGATGAGAGCAGCTTCATGCGAGATGGCAAACAAAAGACAGGTTATGCAGTAACAACCACGAACCAGGTAACCATGAGAAAAGTGTTACCATCAATGTACCATCACAAAAAGCTGAACTGATTATATCAATGAAAGATCTAGAACTGAGCAAAGTCATCTAGAAGGAAGGAAGACTAGCAACTATTCAATCCTAGAGACTGAGTCTATGTTGAATGAAGGGACAGTAATCTTACGAGCTAAGTCAAAAGAGTCATTCCAAGTCCTGACTAACCTCACCAAATCCAAAGCTGCTGGCAGAGAGCCTTGAATTCACTGCTCCAGAGTTAAGAAGACGTCTGCTCCATAGACAGCCAGAAACAGAGGACTGATACAAATTGAGATGATATGATTTAAAACTTTTTTGTACCTCTTATCTGTACAGTGGTAACCGTGATTCAAATTTGGTCCAAAATTGCATGTAAACTTCTAGTCCAAAATGTATCCAAAAGCTCTTCATAAGGACAAACTTTCAAAGTTGAGATTCTGGCCTGGTAAGTTTCCCAAGATAAAGATTGCCTGTGCCCATGGAGCTGTGATTCCAAATGTATGTTTAATTCATATTAAAGGCTGTGACAAAACAAAATACTCTTAATTCCTACTAGCCACAAAATCATTAACACTAGTTGTTGTTCTTATGCAAATCTGAATGAAAAATTTTTTTAGAAATTTGGTTGAAATTTGAAAGCAAACTCAAATTCAACACCAAGTAACTCTCAAAAGAGCTAACTGAACCTTGAATATCTTCAGTACACTCACTTCATGGTTACCAAACTGAACCTAGATAAAAGAAATGTTCATAGTAACTGTAGTTATACTTAGCATCTGTGTAACAACTAGTGGGATAGCCAGGTGTATAAACCAGAGGTATGGTTGAATGCAGAGTAGAGACTAGACAAGACAGAGTCTTGTTAGTCTCTAAAAAAGGGGGGAATGATGCCGTGTGGTTTCTGCCTTTTTTCTTTTATATGTTCTCTGTACTCTCTGCACATATTTTTGTGGCTCTGTAGCCTACTATATTAATAGCTAGTTTTTCCAGTACCTTTCCATAGCCTTCCCTAAGCAGAAAGACAAAACAAATTCCAGAGCTCCAAGCCCCAGGGGGTTGCAAGGCCCTGTCCTATCTCAGTTCTTCCTGGGAACCAAGGCCGCGAACAACTCTGAGGTACATTTTCATAAGCAGAGTGCAGCCAGTGCTGAGAGGGGGGCTCCAGGGAAGGGGCTGGACCTGAGGGGGAATTGAATCGCCACTTGTTCTCCTTATTGGTGCTCTTAATTATGCTAATTTCCAAAAAGCTATAAATATGTACTCACCCCTGGAGGGGCTGGGCTTTTATGGACACCTTTCCATAACTGCTCCTGAGACCTTCAAAATAAAGATCCCCTTTTATATTGCCTCCTTGCTAAAATGATCTCGAGTTTCTTTTCCAGGCTGGGGGAAAAGGCAACAGTTATTTGGCACACCCAGAAGGGACACGAGAACCTGGTACCCTTCCTCTGGACCGAAAACATCCTGCAAGGAATTCCTTTCTGACAGCAATCAAAAGAATTCCCTGCCACGGGCCTGAGGTCGAGACACCATGGTTCCAAGATCCCACAGGAGGTAGTATAAAGGTGGTTCTTTTCGTTGTGTAGTGTGTAGTTTGTATGTGTGTGTATTGTTTATGTATTGTGTATCTGTTTAAAGTCAGTAATTTTTAGCGATCCCAGGACAACATGGCGTGGTGGTGAGAAAATTTGCTTTTGAAATCATTTCTCCAAGTTTTTCCTGTTGCCGATTTTCCAGCCTGCCCCAGAGATCGGCTGGTGGGGAGGAGGCGGGTGTGTGATCTCGGCTGAGATTGTTCACTGGTAGAGAAAAGCAAATCACAGTGCGAAAGTTTATTTCATGTTTAGCACATGCGAGTTTTGAATTGAAAGCTGGCCTGGAGACATCTGGGCATGGAGCGGCCGGGGGAGGCCTGGTCTGCTTCTTAGTAGGAGGTGGGGGATGGGCCCCGCTTCCTACAGGTTTGTGGAGCGGCTGGGTGTCCAGCCTGCTCCTTGGTGGGAGGCTGGGGAGAGATTCCCACTTCCTACAGGTTTGTGGAGCAGCTGGGTGTCCAGCCTGCTCCTTGGTGGAGGCTGGGGAGAGATTCCCACTTCCTACAGGTTTGTGGAGCGGCTGGGTGCCCAGCCTGCTCCTTGGTGGGAAGCTGGGGAGAGATTCCCACTTCCTACAGGTTTGTGGAGCGGCTGGGTGCCCAGCCTGCCCCTTGGTGGGAGGCGAGTGAGAAATCCTCGCTTCCTACAGGTCTGTGGAGAGGCTGGGTGTCCAGCCTGCTCCTTAGTGGGAGGCGAGGGAGAGATCCTTGCTTCCAGCAAGTTTTGTGGAACGGCCGAGAAAGCTCGGTTCGCACCATGGTAAGGGAAGGGGGAGAAGCCCCCACTTTCTATGTTCCATCTGTAAAAAGTTTTTCAAGATTTTAAGGCAAGGGCGACTCCCGGACTTCCGGGACGGCTCCGCGAGCAGGGCGGTCACTCCCGTGACAGAAGCGGGGCACCAGCCGCTCTGAGAGGGCGGAGGTGATTCCTGCCATTGCCTGGTCACGGGGATGCGCGGGGAGCGGTCCCAGGAAGCGAACCGGACGGGGGCTGCCGCTGCGCTGCCCGGCCCTGCTCTGGCGGGGCGGGGCGCCGCTGCGCCCGGCCGGCTCACTCGCTGCTCCTGGGCCCGCCCCGGCCGCGGGCGGGAGTGTGAGATCTAAGAGCAGGAACGGCCCTATCGCACTTTCCACAGTAACGAGCTTGTTTTAAGGACACCCGAGAGCCGCTGTGAGCAGCAGCACGGGCCGAGCGCGGCGCGAGCCGGGGTGCCCTGGGCGGGGTGCCCGCATGCCGCGCCGTCCCGGCCGTGCGAGGGCAGCAGCTCTTTGTCTGCTCTGGTAAGCACTCAAAGGGAAACACGAGCCAAAGAACAAGAAGCCGTTTTTAGGCCCTTAAAACCATGCTATAAGTAAGCAGAGTCCTGTGTTAACAAATATCTTAGAATGGTTTACTGAGTTAAATTTGTAAAAGACCTTCTCCTGTATCCTTGTGAGTAAAAAAGACCAAGGACTCTTTACTAATATGTAAAATAATCCTGAAACTGGAGAACTAGGGCAGTCAGCAACTGAAAATTGCTGCATCCAACCAGCAGCCAAGAATTGATACATCCAACAGTTGCATGCAACCCACTGTAAGTTTGTTCTGTGAACATAGAAGACATGGACCCTATGCCATGCTACTGAAACTGGATAATGTTATTCTGAAAGCGTTTGCTGTCAATCCTAGTATGTCTGTTCCCAGCACTAACTGATAATGTATTTAAGTCTGACTGTTTGCAGACCATGGAAGAAGCCTATTCCAGCAGAGCAGACCTGAAAGATGTGCCAGCCTGGGAGCTGTATGCAGATGAGAGCAGCTTCATGCGAGATGGCACACAAAAGACAGGTTATGCAGTAACAACCACGAACCAGGTAACCATGAGAAAAGTGTTACCATCAAATGTGCCATCACAAAAAGCTGAACTGATTATATCAATGAAAGATCTAGAACTGAGAAAAGTCATCTAGAAGGAAGGAAGACTAGCAACTATTCAATCCTAGAGACTGAGTCTATGTTGAATGAAGGGACAGTAATCTTACGAGCTAAGTAAAAAGAGTCATTGCAAGTCCTGACTACCCTCACCAAATCCAAAGCTGCTGGCAGAGAGCCTTGAATTCACTGCTCCAGAGTTAAGAAGGCGTCTGCTCCATAGACAGCCAGAAAACAGAGACTGATACAAATTGAGATGATATGATTTAAACTGTTCTTTTGTACCTCTTATCTGTACAGTTGGTAACCGTGATTCAAATTTGGTCCTAAAATTTGCATGTAACTCTAGTCCAAAATGTATCAAAAAGCTCTTCATAAGGACAACTTGTCAAAGTTGATAATCTGGCCTGGTAAGTTTTGCCCCAAGATAAAGATTGGGCCTGTGCCCATGGAGCTGTGATTCAAAATGTAATGTTTAATCATATTAAAGGCTGTTGACAAAACAAAATAGCTCTTAATTTCCTACTAGCCACAAAATCATTAACACTAGTTGTTGTTCTTATGCAAATCTGAATGAAAAATTTTTTTAGAAATTTGGTTGAAATTTGAAAACAAACTCAAATTCTACACCAAGTAACTCTCAAAAGAGCTAACTGAACCTTGAATATCTTCAGTACACTCACTTCATGGTTACCAAACTGAACCTAGATAAAAGAAATGTTCATAGTAGCTGTAGTTATAATTGGCATCTGTATAACAACTAGTTGGATAGCCAGTTGTATAAACCAATGGTATGGTTAAATGCAGAGTAGAGACTAGACAAGATAGAGTCTTGTTAGTCTCTAAAAAAGGGGGGAATGATGCCGTTTGGTTTCTGCCTTTTTTCTTTTTATATGTTCTCTGTACTCTCTGCCCATATTTTTGTGGCTCTAGCCTACTATATTAATAGCTAGTTTTTCCAGTACCTTTCCATAGCCTTTCCCTAAGCAGAAAGACAAAACAAATTCCAGAGCTCCAAGCCCCAGGGGGTTGCAAGGCCCTGTCCTATCTCAGTTCTTCCTGGGAACCAAGGCTGAGAACAACTCTGAGGTACATTTTCATAAGCAGAGAGCAGCCAGTGCTGAGAGGGGCTCAGGGAAGGGGCTGGACCTGAGGGGAGTGAATCGCCACTTGGTTCTCCTTATTGGGCTCTTAATATGCTAATTTCCTAAAAGCTATAAATATGTACTCACCCCTGGAGGCTGGGCTTTATGGACACCTTTCATAACTGCTCCTGAAGACCTTCAAAATAAAGATCCCCTTTTATATTACCTCCCTTTGCTAAAATGATCTGTTTCTTTCCAGGCTGGGGAAAAGGCAACACGGATCGCCACCTGAAATGCATGGATCAAGATCCTTCCCAGACCCAAGCTGCCATCAGCTAGAACTCTGGCTGCAATTGTAGGGCTAAATGCCTCCTAAAAACTGGCATCATGCATCTGGGGACTGAGTTTTCTTTCACATGGAAATGCGCCATTGTTTTGCATCAAGGCCACATATCTGGGAGTTGACAGCCGCATGCTGAAATTCCGCATGGATTAAGATTCCTCGCAGACCCAAGCTGCCACCAACAAGGACCCTGGCTGCCTTTGCAGGGCCAAAACCCTCCTCCAAACTGACATCAAGAAACTGGGGGCAGAGTTCTCTTTCTCAGAGAAAGGGACACTTTTGTGTCCGGCCCTAAGGCACTGTGCTCCCGGTGATGCCGTTTGGTTTCTGCCTTTTTCTTTTATATGTTCTCTGTACTCTCTGGTGGCTCTGTAGCCTACTATATTAATAGCTAGTTTTTCCAGTACCTTTCATAGCCTTCCTAAGCAGAAAGACAAAACAAATTCCAGAGCTCAAGCCCCAGGTTGCAAGGCCCTGTCCTATCTCAGTTCTTCCTGGAACCAAGGTGGAACCAAGGCAGAGAACAACTCTGAGGTACATTTTCATTAAAAAAGTACATCCGGTGCTGAGAGGGGGGCTCCACAGAAGGGGCTTGACCTGAGGGGGAATTGAATCACCACTTGTTCTCCTTATTGGTGTTTTTAATCAATTATGCTAATTTTCTAAAAGCTATAAATATGTACTCACCCGTGGAGGGGCTGGGCTTTTATGGACACCTTTCCATAACTGCTCCTGAAGACCTTCAAAATAAAGATCCCCTTTTATATTACCTCCTTGCTAAAATGATCTCGAGTTTCTTTTCCAGGCTGGGGGAAAAGGCAACAGTTATTTAGCACACCCAGAAGGGACACGAGAACCTGGTACCCTTCCTCTGGACCGAAAACATCCTGCAAGGAATTCCTTTCTGACAGCAATCTAAAGAATTCCCTGCCACAGGCCTGAGGTCGAGACACCATGGTTCCAAGATCCCACAGGAGGTAGTATAAAGGTGGTTCTTTTTGTTGTGTAGTGTGTAGTTTGTATGTGTGTGTATTGTTTATGTATTGTGTATCTGTTTAAAGTCAGTAATTGTTAGTGATCCCAGGACAACCTGGCGTGGTGGTGAGAAAATTTGCTTTTGAAATCATTTCTCAAAGTTTTTCCTGTTGCCGATTTTCCAAACCTGCCCCAGGGGTCGGCTGGTGGGAGAGGCAGGTGTGTGTCTAGGCTGAGATTGTTCACTGGTAGAGAAAAAGCAAATCTGATCTAGAAAGTTTATTTCATGTTTGCTTGCATCAGTTTTTGAAAGATTAAGCTGGCCTGGAACATCTAGGCATGGAGGCTGACCCGGGGGGAGGCCTGGTCTGCTTCTTAGTAGGAGGTGGAGAGGATGGGCTTGCTTCCCACAGGTTTGTGGGCTTTAGATCCCAGCCCTGCTCTCCCTTGACAGAGACTGGGAGAATTCCCACTTCTACAGGTTTTGTGGGCGGCTGGGTGGCCAGCCTGCTCCTTCAGTGAGGCTGGGGAGAATTCCCACTTCCCACAGGTTTGTGGAGTGACTGGGTGCCCAGCCTGCTCCTTGGTGAAGGAAAGCTGGGGAAGATTCCCCTTCTGAGTTTGGAGCAGCTGGAACACCCAGCCTGCTCCTTTCAAGTGAGGCACAGTGAAATCTAAACTTCCTGAGTCTAATGGAGAAGACTGGGTGTCAGCCTATATGAATGGGGCTGAGGAGAGATCCTTGCTTCCAGCAAGTTTTATTAAGGCAGCCGAGAAAGCTGGGACCGCACCAGGTATTGTATGTAAGGGAAGGAGAAGCTACACTTTCTGTTCCATCTGTAAAAAGTTTTTTGAAGAATTTTAAAAGGCAAGAAATGACTCCAGGACTTCAGGGGCCCGACTCATGAGCAGGCCAGTCACTCCCCATTGACAGAAGCGGGCTGCCCAGCTCTGAAGGAGAGGCCGGAGGTGATTCCTGCCATTGCCTGTGGTCCCGCGGCCCGGGGATCTTGGGAGGCGGTCCCAGGCGGGCACGGGGCTGCCTTCATGGCCGGCCCTGCTCTGGCGGAGGCGGGGCCGCCGCTGCGCGGCCACGGCCCGGCTC
The DNA here is from genome assembly GCA_034509425.1 of Eopsaltria australis. Classification (NCBI taxonomy): domain Eukaryota; kingdom Metazoa; phylum Chordata; class Aves; order Passeriformes; family Petroicidae; genus Eopsaltria; species Eopsaltria australis. The sequence goes on from JAVTVJ010000293.1 coordinate 37,223, forward strand.
ACTCGCTGCTCCTGGGCCCCGCCCGCACCGGCCCAGAGCGGGCCGGGAGTGTGAGATCTAAGAGCAGGAGCGGCCCTATCGCACTTTCCACAGTACCGAGCTTGTTTTAAGGACACCCGAGAGCCGCTGTGAGCAGCAGCACGGGCCGAGCGCGGGGGAGCCGGGGGTGCCCCTGGGCGGGGGTGCCCGCATGCCGCGCCCGTCCCCGGCCGTGCGAGGGCAGCGAGCGCTCTTTGTCTGCTCTGGTAAGCACTCAAAAGGGAAACACCGAGCCCAAAGAACAAGAAGCCGTTTTTAGGCTTCCTTAAACCATGCTATAAGTAAGCAGAGTCCTGTGTTAACAAATATCTTAGAATGGTTTACTGAGTTAAATTTGTAAAAGACCTTCTCCTGTATCCTTGTGAGTAAAAAAAGACCAAGGACTCTTTACTATTATGTAAAATAATCCTGAAACTGGAGAACTAGGGCAGTCAGCAACTGAAAATTGCTGCATCCAACCAGCAGCCAAGAATTGATACATCCAACAGTTGCATGCAACCCACTGTAAGTTTGTTCTGTGAACATAGAAGACAGGGACCCTATGCCATGCTACTGAAACTGGATAATGTTATTCTGAAAACGTTTGCTGTCAATCCTAGTATGTCTGTTCCCAGCACTAACTGATAATGTATTTAAGTCTGACTGTTTGCAGACCATGGAAGAGCTATTCAGCAGAGCAGACTGAAAAGAATGTGCAGCCTGGGAGTGTATCAGATGAGAGAGCTTCAATGCGAGATGGCAAACAAAGACAGGTTGCAGTAACAACCACGAACCAGGTAACCCATGAGAAAAGTGTTACATCAAATGTACATCACAAAAGCTGAACTGATTATATTCAATGAAAGATCTAGAACTGAGCAAAGTCATCTAGAAGGAAGGAAGATACAAACTATTCAAGCTAGAGAACTGAGTCCTATGTTGAATGAAGGGACAGTAATCTTACGAGCTAAGTAAAAGGAGTCATTCCAAGTCCTGACTACCCTCACCAAATCCAAAGCTGCTGGCAGAGAGCCTTGAATTCACTGCTCCAGAGTTAAGAATACGTCTGCTCCATAGACAGCCAGAAAAAAGAGACTGATACAAATTGAGATGATATGATTTAAACTGTTCTTTTGTACCTCTTATCTGTACAGTTGGTAACCGTGATTCAAATTTGGTCCTAAAATTTGCATGTAACTCTAGTCCAAAATGTATCCAAAAGCTCTTCATAAGGAAAACTTGTCAAAGTTGAGAATCTGGCCTGGTAAGTTTTGCCCCAAGATAAAGATTGGGCCTGTGCCCATGGAGCTGTGATTCCAAATGTAATGTTTAATCCTATTAAAGGCTGTTGAAAAAACAAAATAGCTCTTAATTTCCTACTAGCCACAAAATCATTAACACTAGTTGTTGTTCTTATGCAAATCTGAATGAAAAATTTTTTAAGAAATTTGGTTGAAATTTGAAAGCAAACTCAAATTCTACACCAAGTAACTCTCAAAAGAGCTTACTGAACCTTGAATATCTTCAGTACACTCACTTCATGGTTACCAAACTGAACCTAGATAAAAGAAATGTTCATAGTAACTGTGTTATAATTAGCATCTGTGTAACAACTAGTGGGATAGCCAGTTGTAATAAACAGAGTATGGTGAATGCAGAGTAGAGACTAGACAAGACAGAGTTTGTTAGTCTTAAAAAGGGTGGAATGACTGCGTTTTTGGTTTTGTTTTTTCTTTTATATGTTCTCTGTACTTTCTCGCATATTTTTGTGGCTCTGTAGCCTACTATATTAAAAGCTAGTTTTTCCAGTACCTTTCCATAGCCTTTCCCTAAGCAGAAAGACAAAACAAATTCCAGAGCTCCAAGCCCCAGGGGGTTGCAAGGCCCTGTCCTATCGCAGTTCTTCCTGGGAACCAAGGCCGAGAACAACTCTGCGGTACATTTTCATAAGCAGAGTGCAGCAAGTGCTGAGAGGGGGGCTCCAGGGAAGGGGCTGGACCTGAGGGGGAATTGAATCGCCACTTGTTCTCCTTATTGGTGCTCTTAATTATGCTAATTTCCTAAAAGCTATAAATATGTACTCACCCCTGGAGGGGCTGGGCTTTTATGGACACCTTTCAATAACTGCTCCTGAAGACCTTCAAAATAAAGATCCCCTTTTATATTACATCCTTGCTAAAATGATCTCGAGTTTCTTTTCCAGGCTGGGGGAAAAGGCAACAGTTTATTTGGCACACCCAGAAGGGACACGAGAACCTGGTACGCTTCCTCTGGACCGAAAACATCCTGCAAGGAATTCCTTTCTGACAGCAATCTAAAGAATTCCCTGCCACGGGCCTGAGGTCGAGACACCATGGTTCCAAGATCCCACAGGAGGTAGTATAAAGGTGGTTTTTTTTTCGTTGTGTAGTGTGTAGTTTGTATGTGTGTGTATTGTTTATGTATTGTGTATCTGTTTAAAGTCAGTAATTGTTAGCGATCCCAGGACAACCTGGCGTGGTGGTGAGAAAATTTGCTTTGGAAATCATTTCTCCAAGTTTTTCCTGTTGCCGATTTTCCAACCTGCCCCAGAGATCGGCTGGTGGGGAGGAGGCGGGTGTGTGATCTCGGCTGAGATTTTTCACTGGTAGAGAAAAGCAAATCACAGTGCGAAAGTTTATTTCATGGTTAGCACATGCGAGTTTTGAATTGAAAGCTGGCCTGGAGACATCTGGGCATGGAGCGGCCGGGGGAAGCCTGGTCTGCTTCTTGGTAGGAGGTGGGGGATGGGCCCGCTTCCTACAGGTTTGTGGAGCGGCTGGGTGTCCAGCCTGCTCCTTGGTGGGAGGCTGGGGAGAGATTCCCACTTCCTACAGGTTTGTGGAGTGGCTGGGTGCCCAGCCTGCTCCTTGGTGGGAAGCTGGGGAGAGATACCCACTTCCTACAGGTTTGTGGAGCGGCTGGTTGCCCAGCCTGCTCCTTGGTGGGAGGCGAGTGAGAAATCCTCGCTTCCTACAGGTCTGTGGAGAGGCTGGGTGTCCAGCCTGCTCCTTAGTGGGAGGCGAGGGAGAGATCCTCGCTTCCAGCAAGTTTTGTGGAACGGCCGAGAAAGTCGTTCGCACCATTGTAAGGGAAGGGGGAGAGCCCACTTTCCTTGTTTCAATCTGTAAAAAGTTTTTCCAAAGATTTTAAGGCAAGGGACGACTCCGCGATTCGGACGGCTTCGGCGAACAGGGCGGTCACTCCCCCGTGACGAAGCGGGCACCAGCGCTCTGAGGGGGCCGGAGGTGATTCCTGCATTGCCTGGTCACGGCCGGGGGATGCCGGGGGAGCGGTCAGAAGGCGAACGGACGGGCTCCGATGCGCTGCTTCGGCCCTGCTCTGGTGGAGGCGGGGCCGCCGCTGCGCGGCCACGGCCCGGCTCACTCGCTGCTCCTGGGCCCCGCCCGCACCGGCCCAGAGCGGGCCGGGAGTGTGAGATCTAAGAGCAGGAACGGCCCTATCGCACTTTCCACAGTAACGAGCTTGTTTTTAGGACACCCGAGAGCCGCTGTGAGCAGCAGCACGGGCCGAGCGCGGGCGAGCCGGGGGTGCCCCTGGGCGGGGGTGCCCGCATGCCGCGCCCGTCCCCGGCCGTGCGAGGGCAGCGAGCGCTCTTTGTCTGCTCTGGTAAGCACTCAAAAGGGAAACACCGAGCCCAAAGAACAAGAAGCCGTTTTTAGGCTGCCTTAAACCATGCTATAAGTAAGCAGAGTCCTGTGTTAACAATATCTTAGAATGGTTTTCTGGTTAATTTGTAAAAGACCTTCTGCGCTGTATCCTTGTGAGTAAAAAAGACCAAGGACTACTTTACTATTATGTAAATAATCGCTGAACTGGAGAACTAGGGCAACGTCAGCAATCGAGAAATTGCTGCATCAACCAGCAGCAAGAATGATACATCAACAGTTGCATGCAACCTTAAAGTTTGTTTCTGTGAACATAGAAGACATGGACCTATGCCTGCTACGAACTGATAATGTTATTCTGAAAAACGTTTTGCCTGTCATCTAGTATGTCTGTTCCCAGCACTAACTGATAATGTATTTAAGTCTGACTGTTTGCAGACCATTCCAGCAGAGCAGACCTGAAAGATGTGCCAGCCTGGGAGCTGTATGCAGATGAGAGCAGCTTCATGCGAGATGGCAAACAAAAGACCGGTTATGCAGTAACAACCACGAACCAGGTAACCATGAGAAAAGTGTTACCATCAAATGTGCCATCACAAAAAGCTGAACTGCTTATATCAATGAAAGATCTAGAACTGAGCAAAGTCATCTAGAAGGAAGGAAGACTAGCAACTATTCAAGCCTAGAGACTGAGTCTATGTTGAATGAAGGGACAGTAATCTTACGAGCTAAGTAAAAAGAGTCATTCCAAGTCCTGACTACCCTCACCAAATCCAAAGCTGCTGGCAGAGAGCCTTGAATTCACTGCTCCAGAGTTAAGAAGACGTCTGCTCCATAGACAGCCAGAAAACAGAGACTGATACAAATTGAGATGATATGATTTAAACTGTTCTTTTGTACCTCTTATCTGTACAGTTGGTAACCGTGATTCAAATTTGGTCCTAAAATTTGCATGTAACTCTAGTCCAAAATGTATCCAAAAGCTCTTCATAAGGACAACTTGTCAAAGTTGAGAATCTGGCCTGGTAAGTTTTGCCCCAAGATAAAGATTGGGCCTGTGCCCATGGAGCTGTGATTCCAAATGTAATGTTTAATCATATTAAAGGCTGTTGACAAAACAAAATAGCTCTTAATTTCCTACTAGCCACAAAATCATTAACACTAGTTGTTGTTCTTATGCAAATCTGAATGAAAAATTTTTTTAGAAATTTGGTTGAAATTTGAAAGCAAACTCAAATTCTACACCAAGTAACTCTCAAAAGAGCTTACTGAACCTTGAATATCTTCAGTACACTCACTTCATGGTTACCAAACTGAACCTAGATAAAAGAAATGTTCATAGTAACTGTAGTTATAATTAGCATCTGTGTAACAACTAGTGGGATAGCCAGTTGTATAAACCAGAGGTATGGTTGAATGCAGAGTAGAGACTAGACAAGACAGAGTCTTGTTAGTCTCTAAAAAAGGGGGGAATGATGCCGTTTGGTTTCTGCCTTTTTTCTTTTATATGTTCTCTGTACTCTCTGCCCATATTTTTGTGGCTCTGTAGCCTACTATATTAATAGCTAGTTTTTCCAGTACCTTTCCATAGCCTTTCCCTAAGCAGAAAGACAAAACAAATTCCAGAGCTCCAAGCCCCAGGGGGGTTGCAAGGCCCTGTCCTATCTCAGTTCTTCCTGGGAACCAAGGCCGAGAACAACTCTGAGGTACATTTTCATAAACAGAGTGCAGCCAGTGCTGAGAGGGGGGCTCCAGGGAAGGGGCTGGACCTGAGGGGGAATTGAATCGCCACTTGTTCTCCTTATTGGTGCTCTTAATTATGCTAATTTCCTAAAAGCTATAAATATGTACTCACCCCTGGAGGGGCTGGGCTTTTATGGACACCTTTCCATAACTGCTCCTGAAGACCTTCAAAATAAAGATCCCCTTTTATATTACCTCCTTGCTAAAATGATCTCGAGTTTCTTTTCCAGGCTGGGGAAAAGGCAACAGTTATTTGGCACACCCAGAAGGGACACGAGAACCTGGTACCCTTCCTCTGGACCGAAAACATCCTGCAAGGAATTCCTTTCTGACAGCAATCTAAAGAATTCCCTGCCACGGGCCTGAGGTCGAGACACCATGGTTCCAAGATCCCACAGGAGGTAGTATAAAGGTGTTTCTTTTTGTTGTGTAGTGTGTAGTTTGTATGTGTGTGTATTGTTTATGTATTGTGTATCTGTTTAAAGTCAGTAATTGTTAGCGATCCCAGGACAACCTGGCGTGGTGGTGAGAAAATTTGCTTTTGAAATCATTTCTCCAAGTTTTTCCTGTTGCCGATTTTCCAACCTGCCCCAGAGATCGGCTGGTGGGGAGGAGGCGGGTGTGTGATCTCGGCTGAGATTGTTCACTGGTAGAGAAAAGCAAATCACAGTGCGAAAGTTTATTTCATGTTTAGCACATGCGAGTTTTGAATTGAAAGCTGGCCTGGAGACATCTGGGCATGGAGCGGCCGGGGGAGGCCTGGTCTGCTTCTTGGTAGGAGGTGGGGGATGGGCCCCGCTTCCTACAGGTTTGTGGAGCGGCTGGGTGTCCAGCCTGCTCCTTGGTGGGAGGCTGGGGAGAGATTCCCACTTCCACAGGTTTGTGAGCGGCTGGGTGCCCACCTGCTCCTTGGTGAAGCTGGGAGAGATATCCCACTTCCTCAGGTTTGTGGAGCAGGTGGGTGCCCCAGCCTGCTCCTTGGTGGAGGGCGAGTGAGAAAATCCTCGCTTCCTACAGGTCTGTGGAGAGGCTGGGTGTCCAGCCTGCTCCTTAGTGGGAGGCGAGGGAGAGATCCTCGCTTCCAGCAAGTTTTGTGGAACGGCCGAGAAAGCTCCGTTCGCACCATTGTAAGGGAAGGGGGAGAAGCCCCCACTTTCTATGTTCCATCTGTAAAAAGTTTTTCCAAGATTTAAGGCAAGGGCGACTCCCGGACTTCCGGGACGGCTCCGCGAGCAGGGCGGTCACTCCCCCGTGACAGAAGCGGGGCACCAGCCGCTCTGAGAGGGGCGGAGGTGATTCCTGCCATTGCCCTGGTCACGGCCGGCGGATGCGCGGGGGAGCGGTCCCAGGAAGCGAACCGGGACCGGGGCTGCCGCTGCGCTGCTTCGGCCCTGCTCTGGCGGAGGCGGGGCCGCCGCTGCGCGGCCACGGCCCGGCTCACTCGCTGCTCCTGGGCCCCGCCCGCACCGGCCCAGAGCGGGCCGGGAGTGTGAGATCTAAGAGCAGGAACGGCCCTATCGCACTTTCCACAGTAACGAGCTTGTTTTAAGGACACCCGAGAGCCGCTGTGAGCAGCAGCACGGGCCGAGCGCGGGCGAGCCGGGGGTGCCCCTGGGCGGGGGTGCCCGCATGCCGCGCCCGTCCCCGGCCGTGCGAGGGCAGCGAGCGCTCTTTGTCTGCTCTGGTAAGCACTCAAAAGGGAAACACCGAGCCCAAAGAACAAGAAGCCGTTTTAGGCTCCCTTAAACCATGCTATAAGTAAGCAGAGTCCTGTGTTAACAAATATCTTAGAATGGTTTACTGAGTTAAATTTGTTAAAGACCTTCTCCTGTATCCTTGTGAGTAAAAAAGACCAAGGACTCTTTACTATTATGTTAAATAATCCTGAAACTGGAGAACTAGGGCAGTCAGCAACTGAAAATTGCTGCATCCAACCAGCAGCCAAGAATTGATACATCAAACAGTTGCATGCAACCCACTGTAAGTTTTTTCTGTGAACATAGAAGACATGGACCCTATGCCATGCTACTGAAACTGGATAATGTTATTCTGAAAACGTTTGCTGTCAATCCTAGTATGTCTGTTCCCAGCACTAACTGATAATGTATTTAAGTCTGACTGTTTGCAGACCATTCCAGCAGAGCAGACCTGAAAGATGTGCCAGCCTGGGAGCTGTATGCAGATGAGAGCAGCTTCATGCGAGATGGCAAACAAAAGACAGGTTATGCAGTAACAACCACGAACCAGGTAACCATGAGAAAAGTGTTACCATCAAATGTACCATCACAAAAAGCTGAACTGATTATATCAATGAAAGATCTAGAACTGAGCAAAGTCATCTAGAAGGAAGAAGACTAGCCACTATTCAAGCCTAAGAGACTGAGTCTATGTTGAATGAAGGGACAGTTTGGTCCTGCTCAAACCGTGGGGCAGCTGCTGTTTTGGCTGTAGGAACATCTCCTTCTGTTCTCCTTGGGAAACACAGCCTTGTCCTCCTGCCTGCTCTCCTCCTGCTGATGGCCAGGCCTTTCACCCTGATTTCATTTGTTTGGCTGCCTGGAAGGCTCCAATTCAGTTAGTACATGAGATGGGCTGCAGCTCATCTATATCTGCTCCGTTCCTCATCCGCTTAATCACATTTGACCTGGATAAGATCCCTCTCCCGCCCCAGGAAGGCCAGATGACATTGTGTGGCTCTGGCTGTGTCCCCAAGGACAGCATCTGGCTGCAGGCTGTCCACTGCATCTACCCCCAGCGTGGCAGGGAAAGAGGGTGTCCATCAGGACCTTGAGGTGGTGAGAGATCTCACCTATCTCAGCCCCTCTGAGGACCAAATCTGGTGTTGGGCTGGCCTAGAGCAGCTCAGATCCCCAGGGCACATCCCCATCCCAACAGTCAGGGGGATTTTGCTCCACTTGTGAGTGCCTGGATTGTTTTGCTCGCCATGACTCTCCCTGTGACCTGATGCTGCGTGGGCAGTGCCCCTTGGGGACCCTGGTGATGTCACACCCCCCCTGGCCCAGCACCTCCTGCACCTTGGCTTTCCCCCAGCCAAGATTCCGGCAGGTCTCACCTTCCCAAGGGAAGAGCCTGCGCCATGTCGTGCCATCCTTGGGCAGCTCCATCCTTGCACTCCCCAAGAACTCTTTTTTTTTTTTCCTTCTCCCCCCCTCCCAGGCTGTTTTCTGTGCCCTTCATTCATCAGATTTTAGAAGGTTTTTTTTTGGGAGGGGCGAGTAGGTGTAATGGCAGGTCCATCTTTTTGACAGCCGGGGAGAGCGAGGCTGCCTGTCAGATGGTGAATTTAAACAGAGGCAGCTGTTGTCATGGTGATGCCAAGTTGCATCCTGTTGCTGTGGCAACCAAAGTTAAAAAACTGATGTTAAGGCAGGAAAATCACATGATGCGGTCCTTTTTTGTTTAAAAAAAAAAAAAAAAAAAAAGAAAGGAGGAGGAGAGGAGAGGAGATTTGATTTCCAGGGTGAGGTGGGGGAGAAGGAGACGCTTCTCCATGGAGCTGTTTGCACGTGGCAGGCAGGCATCCCACATCCCACATCCCGCATCCCTACGGGAGCGGCAGCAGTGTGGGCAGCTCTGCCCCGTTGGACTCCTGGCTGTCTCTGCCTTCGCTTTAACCCCTGGTGGAACCCAAACCACTGCATTTGGGAGCATTTTGAAGCAGCAGCAGCAGCTGTGACTGCAGAGAGGGATGGGGTCTCCTGTGTCCATGCAATGGGATGGAGGTGGGCTGGGTGCTCCTTGCCAGCTGTGCAGGGACACAAGGACAACCCAAGCCCCTGTTCACTCTCCTGAGCCCCTGTGGAGCAGGCACACAGCAGTTGGCCCATGTTCAAAGAGGATTTGGGGTCTGGACGTCGCTTTCTGTCAATCCCCCTCCCCCAGCATGGATGGGCAGGACATAGGGATAGAGACAGCCAAGAGGGGCTACAGCTCTCTGGAGAGTCTTAGCAGTGGAGGGAAATGCCTCGTGTCCTCAGGGACAAGCCAGGGAGGTACTTTAGGGATGGGGAATCCCAGAGTTGAATTAGGGCCACTCACAGACTTTGGTCTACTTGGCACTTTTCGTTTTTTCTTGGAAACCAAAAACCTCGCTTGCCCAGAGAGGTTGTGGACTCCCTGGAATTGTTTCAAGGTCTGGTGGGATGGGGCTCTGAGCAGGCCTAGTGGAAGGTGTCCCTGCCCTTGACAGGGGGTTGGAACCAGGTGACCTTTAATGTCCCTTCCAACCCAAACCATTCCATGATTCTGTGAAAAGAAGCCTTGGAGAGAAGGTGCTCTCTTTCCTGCTGGGCTGTGGAGCTGAGAGGAGGAGGATTGAGGCATCCTAAGGGTGGATGTTGAAGGCGTGGATCTTTTGTCCTGTCATGCCATGTGTAAGTGGGACAGGCAGCAGTGCTGGCACTGGGACCAGCAAGGTGGAAGTCCACAGGTGTAGAAACTGAGGCTTTTTCTCACTGACACCTGAGGAGCAGGGAAAGCCCCTCAGAGCAGCAGGTCCCCAGGGAGGCGTGGGGACAGGTGGGAAGTAGAGACACGACTTTCCAGGAGATGTTGGAGCTGGGCTGGACGATGCAGGCATGAACAGGGGTTAAGTTGGTCCTGCTCTTTTGGTGCCAGTGGAAAGCAGGATTCCCCAAGGCCCACGTGGCCTCACTCCTCTGGCTCCTCTGCTCCTTCCTCACCTGCCTGCCCAGGAGTGGGGAGAAGCTACTGGGAACTGCCGGGCTTCTGGCTGGAGAGGAAGGTGAAGAGGAAGGGCACAGCTGGAAGATCTGCCGATGGCTGAACATCTTCCTGACAAGCTCACCAAGCTCTGGGCATGGGTTTGGCCCACAGAGCCTGCTCCAGGTGGTCTGGGGGATGCCCCCATGGTCCCGGGGTCGCTGTCCCTGCCCCAAAGGCAGCGGGAGGGAAGTGTGGAGCTGCAGGTGTGGCGTGCACAGGGATCGGCCGAGTTGCTAAGGAAACAAGTCAACGGTGCAGGGGAGAGAGCATTGGGTAAAGGAGATAAATCAATAAGAAAACCTATTTTTATCGGCTCCCTAATGATCCTCCAGGAGAAGGCAGACGGAAGAGGAGGAGGAGGAGGAGAAGGCTGGAGGGAGATGGGCTCTCATTACTGGGCTTGGAGGGAGGCGAGGGCTACTCTGCGTTTTGGGTGGCTGAGAGGTTGTCTGATTATTCATCTGATGTGGGAGAAAACAAAGCACTGATAGAGGATTGTCCAGTGGGCTCCAGCCCCAACTGGGAGGATGTTTGCTTGGCAGAAGCAAAGAGTGGGGATAAAATAGCCCTCAGCTCAGCCAGATGTTCCTGCTGTCCCTTGAGAGCTTCTTTTCCTCTTGCTCCCTCAAAACCTGGCACAGCTGGAGCTGTGGGGGCTGGTTTCCACGGGGTTGATGTCTCACACAGCTCTGGATGGGATAACCCAGGCTCAGCTCCTTGAGAAACTGGGCCAGTGGGGTTTGGGGAGTCATTTTTGGCAGTGACCTCAGTCTTAGGTCAGTGCTTTGGGGAGCCATTGCCCTTTTAGGCTCAGCCAGGTTGGAGGGGCTCTGAGCACCCTGGTCTAGTGGGAGGTGTCCCTGTCCATGACAGGTTGGAAGGAGATGGTCTTTAAGGTCCCTTCCAACTCCAACCATTCCTTGATCCTGTGATTTCACCCACCTGCTGGAGATGGAGCAGGAATGTGGTCCTGGGCAGGGGTGTGACAGATGTGCTTTGTCCTCATGCTTTGAACCAGATGTTGCTGGTGGGCCAGGTAGTCCTGAGCCCCGCAGACACTTCTGAGCAGGGCTCCCACGCTGCTGCAGTTGGGTTTTTCCCCCCTGGGTGTCTCTCCCACGGGAGCAGTGGCCGTGGCAGGGAGCGGTGCGGGATGCGGGGCGGACAGACGGACTCGCCGCGCCGTTCCCACACTTCTCATCTCGGCAAATGTGTGCCTGGTGCCTGGGGAGCTGCTGCCCCGCCCCACTAACACGGCTGTTTGTCTCTTAAGCCGGTGCTAATTGCTCGCAGACTTTCAGGAAAATGATACAAAAAGATCCCAAATAGGCTGGTGGCGCGGGGCCAAGCGCCCGGCTCGGCTGGAGAGCTGGGAGAGGACATGGCCTTTGCCGGAGCCGTGCAGGGAAATATTCACTTGTGTTAAGCCTCAGGGGAAAACTTCTGGAGTCTGGCCCCCTCCCCAGGCACAGGGAGCTGCTCCTGCTCCGCTCCTGGCTGGCAGCAAGGTCTGAGCTGGAAGCAGGGAGCTCTGCAGCCTCTCTCTCTGGGTTTGCAAGTTAGAGAACTTAGCAACCATTAATTTCACTGAGTGGCCTTTTAAATACCTTGGATGTATTTTTCCTGGCTCTTCTTCCTACCAGGTTAAATACATCCCTCAGGCTCTCCTTGGCTGCCTCTCCCGGCCATCTCTGGGGACCTGCTTGCATGCCCATCCCTGCTTCTGCCTTGCCCACGTGCCACGGTGTCACTGCTGCCAGGGTCACTTCATGCTTTCCCCTTTCCCTGGGACACTGGGCTGTCTTCTCTTGCCTGTGGGCTCAGGGCTACTGGTTGAAAGCATTTCGCTGTAGTTGGTGGCCAAAAGATGAGGTTGGAAAAGACAAAACCACCCCTTTTCCCAGGGCTGATGGGATGGGCGTTGGACACCTCCATGCCTGAAACACGTCAGCCTGAGGGTGTTGGGTCTGGAGGAGCCTGGTGTGGTGGGGAAGGGGTGGTGGAGTGTGGATGATTCCTTTATGGGCAAATCCATCCCAGGTGGGATCACATCACCTTTCCACAGACACAAGCTTTGGGAAGGTGGCAGTCCTCTCCCTGGGTGGCTGCTGGTGCCAGTGGTGACAGCAATAGAGCTGTTTTGGCATGGAGGGAGTGGAATCAGGGGTGTGCTGCCTGCTGCTGTATCGCTCCACATTCAGTTATTGAGGACAACAGGGCTTTTATTGTGAAGAACTGGGAAAGATGGATGGGAGGTTGGAAAGACATGGCCATCCTGTCATTTGGAAGCGCTTTGTTTTCAGGGCTCGGCCGTGGGCCAGGCAGGAGAGAGCTCCGTGTCCCTGCCTCCATCCCATGAGTCAAAAGGCAGGAGGAAGCTGAGTATGGGGTGCTGTCCTGGGTGTCAACCTGCCCTTCCCTTCCTCAAGTCCTCAGACACCAACATCTGCTGCCCCTTGCCCTGGCTCAGGGCCGCTCCTGGAGAAGGGTTGTGTAAGACCTTCACAGGGATGTAGGATTTGGGATGCTCATAAGTGTCCAACCAGATGCTGTTGACAAGATGCCCCTTGGGATCTCACTGAGGTGTGGCTGAGCTGGGATATCCCCACAGGGAGTTCCCACCCTGCCTGAACTGAAGCTCAGACCCAGGTGCCATCAGTGCCTTGAGCTGGGAATGCTCAGCCACGTGCTCTGCAGCTCCCAGTGCCCCCTGGGCTCATCCTGCTGCCCACAGGGGGCTTGGTAAGGGCACAGGGTGGGCTGATCCAGGTCAGATCCCCAGGACGTGCAAGGGATGCTCCGTCCTCCTCGGGCTGCGCAGGTGCTCCCTCCCATGAGGATGTGTTAGGACATGGGCTGCTGACACTTTGTGACACCTCCCCTTCCTGAGCCCCATCTCCTGCTGGTTTGCGATGGAAAAGAGAAGGAAAGCAGGGAGATGTCAGCCCTGGCCAGCAGTGTGCCCTCGGCACATCATGCCAAACCTTCTTCCAGGCAAAGCCCAGCCTGGCTGTCCCTCTTCAAACCTTGTGTCCACCTTCTGTGCTCCCTGCACGAGCAGCATCTCTCTCCCATGGGAGTTCTCATCCCAATAAAGTTCTCATCCTGCTGGTTGATGTCCCGTCACTCAGGAAGGAGGTGATGAGGCCCAGCAGGTCTCCAGGGAGGAGGTTTGGAGGCTCTCACCCTTGCCATTTGCAAACAACACCAAGGTGGGCTTCCCCCTCCTGCCTGAGAGCATCCTGTGTGTGGATGTTCCCGTGGGGAAAGCAGTGGCTGAGCAGGTGACACGAAGGGTGGGCTGGAGGGCTGGGGGTGTCACCCACCTCTCCTCTGCTCCTTAACTCCCCCTGCACTCCCTTCGAGTACATGATCCTGGCGACCATCATTGCCAACTGCATCGTGCTGGCCCTGGAGCAGCACCTCCCCGAGGACGACAAGACGCCCATGTCACGGAGATTAGTGAGTACCCCATGTCCATCCCTCTCTGCCCTGCACTGGTGGGCTGGGGGGGTGAGCCTACCAGGCAATTTATTCTGATTTTGGGGTGGCCAGACAGGAGGTTTCCTCTGGGACTAGCTCCTCCAGCCTTCCTTGGGCTGCTGGAACATATTCCTTCTCTATGGAAAGGGTTCAGGAAGGTTTAAGCCCCTTAAAAAGGGGTAGGGAAGGACTGGGCAACCTGAGTGTGTCACAGCCACGCTCTTTTTGTTTCTCAGGTTGCTGCTGGCTGAGAAAGGGCTGGGAAAGCTCCCAAAGGATGTGGGGAAGGTGGGATGGGACATGAGCTGGGTCATTGTGAGATGCCTGGTGCTGTGTCTGCTCAGCCTCCCCCTCTCACTGGGTCACCAATTTCCCTCTGGCAGGAGAAGACAGAGCCCTACTTCATTGGGATTTTCTGCTTCGAGGCTGGGATTAAGATCGTGGCCCTGGGGTTTGTTTTCCACAAGGGCTCGTACCTGCGCAACGGCTGGAACGTCATGGACTTCATCGTGGTCCTCAGTGGGTGAGTTGGGTGCTGTGGGGTCACTGGTGGGGCTGGTTGGGCTTGGGGGCTCCAGGACATGGGGCAAGCCCTTGGTTTGCTGTTGTCAGTGGTGTTTCTTTGTCCTGATAAGGGAGGGGAGGGAGGATGTTCCCTGTGCTGGAGGTGCTGTGTTGGCTTTGCTGTGGACACTGGTGGTGGGACGAGGCTCCCTGTAGGGACAGCAGGGCTGGCTCTGAGCCCACCATGTCCAGCTTGCCTCACTTGGTGGCCTGTCACCCACCTGAATACAAGGCAAGGTGAGGACAAGGTGGTGGCATGACCTGATAAGCAACTGGATGTGAGCTGGGAGAGATTCTGGTCAAACCCCACATGGGGAGGGGTTGCCCTGGTGCTGGAGGTTTGGGAATGAGGTCTGGGCAGGGTCACATTCCCAGGTGTTGCTGCTCTTCATCCCAGCACGCAGCAGTGGCGCTGGGGGTGGCAGCACACAGAGCTTCACGGGTGCTGCTTGTGTCACTGGTGGTGTCACCTGCCAGGGACATGGCCCAGATTTGAGTCCTGCTTGTGGTGTGCTGGGCTCTTCTGGTGACACAGAAACGAGCAGGGCCATTTGGGCTTGTGTCAGCCAACACTGGCAGCCAGCTTGAGCAGAAGCCCCCCAGGGTGGCCCCCTGGGCCCCTCACTGTGTGGGGGACAGGTGGTGCCTGGACTGTGGCTATTTCTTTTTGCCTGCTGATGGAAATGTCATGTTCAGAGGAGCTGGTTTGATGTGTACAGGTGGTGCCTGTGGCTCTGAGTGCTCCATGAGCTTTGCCAGGTACAGAGCAGCTGCAGGACTGACTGGGAAACTGAGGCATGGGAATCAGGTGGGATGCCTGGGGTCTCCACAGAGCTTCCTGACTCTTGGCTTGCAGGCTGGTGGCACCACATGGGATGTGACACCTGTGGGGGTGTTTGGGGGAGGAAGGGGAATGCTGAGCCAGCTTTGCTGGGGTGTGGTGGTGGGTGCTGCTTGTCCGTGGTGCAGAGGTGCAGGTTGGGATGTGCACGAGAGGAGGCTTGAGGAGAGGATGTTTGGGGACTTTTTGACTCCCTTGGTCCGATGGGGACCTGGATGGCCTTGCTGGGGAGTGGGACCTGGGAATGGGGGGGCGTGCTGGTGGTGGATGATGCTTCTGGTGGGCAGCACACAGGCGGGAGGTGTGGGAGGTGCAGCCCTCGCACAAGAGGCTGCTGCTCTCCCACACCTGCAAGGTGACTCATGGAGAGGCTTCTGTGGCTCCTGGGCTGGGCAGAGGTGCTCACATCCCTGGGGACAGGTGCTCACACCTCTGGGGACAGCATGGGACACACGCTGCTAGCAACAAGAGGGGCTCTTGACCTCTCTGGGCCGAGTGTGCGGCAAGCAGCCGAGATGGGGCTGGGAAATGCCCATCACCTATGTCCCGTCCTTTGGGGCGTGGGCCAAGGGGCAGCACTTTTGGGGCTGGGAGGAGGGGCTCACCAGGCACCTCTTCCTGCCCTCCCCACAGCTCTGGGCTTGCTGCTGCACCCGAGCTGGTGCTGAGTCAGCGCTCAGCAATTACTCACTCACAGGAGCCTCGCCAGCTCCTCTCGGTGCCGGGCTGAGCCGGGCCCCGTGCCAGGGAATCAATTGTCCATGAAGGGCTGCGAGCACCGTGCTGGCCACCCTGACAGGAGGTACCCATGTCCCCCCCAGGACTGTCAGTCACGGGGCTCAGCCCTCCAGCATCTGCTTCCCCACCATCACCCCCCTGGTATCCTGGTGTTTGCTCCAGCAGAGTGGAACCTTCCCCAAGGAATGCCCCTTCACCTGCTGGTGTGGCCTCACCGACCTGTTGGGACAAACTGTTGTACGGTGGGTGGAGGAGGCAACCCACAGATTTTCATCCTGGATTGGTTTTGGGGTTATTGGGATCAGCAGCTGATTTTTGAGGTCATGGGCTCCTCTGTGCTGTTCAGCTCTTGCTTTTGCCCCGTGGTGCTGCCAAATCTGCTGTTCCTTGGTGCCATGGTTGCGCTGCCCATGCAAGAAACCCTCGCCTGTTTAATCTGCTGAATTATTGGCAAATTCCTGCAGCAAATAATCCTTGGCTGGCAAATGACTTGCAAACAGCTTGTGGGAGAAGGTTTGCACTTGGCGGCTCGTTCTGTGCCAGTTGCGTAAGGCGGGCGGTGGAGCCTTTGGGATTGTCTTTGCGGACTCAAACTTTCTGCTTCCTGAATATAGAAGTGTCTGGACAGAGATTTGTGAGATTTGGTGGCCTTGGGGGTCTTGTTGTGGCTTACCAAGAGGCTGTGGTGGAGGGGGTGTTGTGATCAGAAGTGCAGGGCAGGGCTTGCCTCGGGATGTGCTTGGTGGGTTTGGATGCTGCTGCATCCCGTGGTGGACCAGAGAAAATATCCATGAGAGCAGGACCCATCCCTGAAGGACCCAGAGGGAGCCAGCATCACACTCACTGGCCCTCGTCCCTTCAGTTGTCACACAGGGTATTACTGCTCCTTTCTGGACTTATTTTTTGCCGTGTACCTGATGGGAGAGGTCCTCAGTGCAGGGGGCTTCATGGTCGCAGACACCATGCTGGCATTTCTGTGAGCAGTGAGGTTTTCTTCACCTTCTCCTTGCTGTAAATAGGCCTAATGAGGGATTTCTCCCATGAGCAGCCTCCTGGGACCCTGTGCAGGAGTGGATGGCACTGCACTGACTAGAGTTCAACTGGTGTTTGCTTCTTCTGTCAATAAATCAATTTTTTTTTTTCATCTCAGTGGAAATCAACACCCACCTAAAACTCCCTGATGCTAAAGCTTCCACTGGGGAACTAATAGTCACATTTGTAAACCTGCTCTGTTTGTAACCTGTGGTTTCCAAATCATCACTGCTGCCTGAAAAAAACAGCCTGTTCTCCCCTAGCTAAAAATAGTTTTGTAAGAAAGTGTGCATAAAATACCTTTACTCGTTCAGAGGCAGAACCAGCAAGGGGAACATCTGCGTTTCCCCTGGGCTTTGGGGATGCTCACCTTGTCTCTGCGTGAACCAGGGCCAGCTGGGTGCTGAAGACCTGCTTGATGCAGTGTGACCTGGACCAAAAAAAGGGGAAAATGGCTCAGAAATGGTCAGAAAGGGCAGTGGAAGGTTGGTGACCTCTTAATCACTGAGAAAGTGGGGCTGAAAGGGCTTCAGCCACCACCAACTGGAGCACGAGCTCCCTGCTGCCTGGGTGCCATTAGGAGCAGAGAACAAGGACCCTACAGCTGCCTGCTTTGTCCTACACCACATCTGATGGAAAAAGAGGGGTTAAACTCCCTCTGCAAATATCCAGGTGGGTGTGTGCTTCACACACTCCCGGTGCCTGAGCATCGTCAAAGCACCATTGGATTATTTTTTTTTATAGCAGTAATACAATAACACGTGAGAGGTGAAGGGGTGGGGGAACGCTGCTAACAATGGGGGAAAGAAAAAAAAAAATCCAAACGGGAATCAAAAGGCTCGTGTGAAGTTGTGCTGCTCAGGAGCTGGGCAAGCAGCCGCTGTAAAAGCTGGATGAACACGCCGGGGTCACTGAAAGGAAGCGCTGCCGTCAGGGTTTTTGGGAAGGTTTAATAACAGCTGCCACACCTGGGTGCCTTTTGTGAAGCCCTTGGGCACGGTGGTTTTCATTAGAGGGTTTTGTGGGGTGGAGTGTGGCCAAGGGAGAGCAGGAATGAAGGATTGCTGGCGCTGCCTGCCATGCCCTGAGCAAACCCAGAGCCAGCCAGAGGGGCACCAGCCTGTGCTGGAGCAGGAAAGCCTGGCTCTCCGAGTCCTGTCCCCAAATCCATCTCCCTGCAAAGCCAAGCAGCAGCTGTGAGCCTGGGCTCTCTCTTTCTGACCTGCCAAGGAAATCCTGAGCACACTTGTGCCCTGATTTCCTGCTGTGGCTGGTGGCAAGCAGGACGGAATGGTTCCAAGGAAGGTGTTCCCTGCTGTGCTGCAGGGCTGCAAGGTGAGCCCAGGGATGAGGTTGGCTTTTTCGCCTGGATTTTGAGATGAGTGTCCTGGGAAGTTCCCTTTTCACAGTTCTACCTGAGCTCCCCCGTGGGAGAGGCAGGGATGTTTTGCCCTCAGGTATTTCGTGCACCTTGCCCAACCCCAGTTCTGTGTGTTTGGGTGCTCTTGGAGCCCTGGAGATGGAAGGGGGATCCTCAAACAGGCGCTGGCAGCAGCTGCATCTGGGAATGTTGACATGCTGCATGCCCTGGTGGTTTGGGGTGCTGGCCCCACAGGTGTCTGGCACTCCACACGGGTGTGAGAGCACACACGGGCACACCCGGGCTGGGAACAGCTCTTCCCACACCTGCATTTCCCTAAGCCAGGGAGCACAGTGCACCTCCAGGCAAGGAAGCTGGCAAGGGGGAACGGATTAGAGGTTTGGAGAGCAAGTGTGAAATCGGAGCACAAGTGCAGCATCCTGACAGGGTGATCGTGCTGGAGCCTGAGCCACTGCAAGGAGTGCTGTCCTACAGGGATGAGCCAGCAAAGAGACAACCCCAGGCCCAAAAGCCCAGCAATGCTTTGATCACACCAGACAAGACTTTCCCCTCTCCCTTTCCTTATTTTCCTTTCATGAATGTTGTCAGTATCCAACCTGATGCCTGCCCCTTCTCCCACCCCTTTCCCAGCT